>JAOXJP010179518.1:0-12490 GCA_025762735.1 Platanus orientalis
GCGTCTAAAACATCTCTCTCTCTCTCTATATATATATATGTGTGTGTGTGTGTGTGTGTGTGTGTGTGTGTGTGTGTCTGTGTGTGTATCCACTTCATTGGGTTCTTGGCTGGGATCGAATGCATGACCTTCACTTTTCTAACAAAACACCAGTCTGCGCAAAATGTTTGAGGGAAACTAACATGCTCAGCAGATCATGTTCTTACAACTTTTTTGCTATTCACCGTCCTGTTGAATGTTTTGTTGTCTGTGCTTTATTTTCTTGAATAATTTTGCTGCTTTATCTCTCTCTCTCTCAAAGAAAAAAAAAAGGTTCCTTGTAACAGTGGTGCAAACCACTTGAAACCCTCAAATTGTGAGCCAGTTTAGTCATTAAAATGGTCAAATTTTGTTTTCACCCCTGTAGTTGCACCAAAGAAAAAAAAAGTGGAAAATTGTAAACCATGTCACTTGAACTGAACTGCAATTTTGTGCATCCTTAGCTTGATATCTCTTGGAACCAATTACATGCACTTATCTTCCTAGTATAAAATTAGTCGGTGACATATTTCTCACCAATCTGGTAAGAACTAAGAACTTTGTGCAACATATTAACACAAACATTGTCTCTTCAAATAGGAAAAGAAAAAAGAAAGAAAGAGAAAACATTAGCTGGAGCATTGTCAACATTAGGTAGCTAGGCTGTTTGGTTCATAAGTTGAATCCCTACTAGAGATTTGCTGAATTTTCGTCTTTGTTTCTTTCTTTTCCTGGCAGGAAGCCATGAAACAGACATATCAGAAAGCCATCAAAGCAGCAACTGATTTTGGGTATCCGAAAGAGAGTCCTGAGTAAGTTTTTGTTTGTTTGTTTGTTTTTAAAATTTTTTAATACCATACCAATGACCTTTTGGAATGGTTAAACCTATATGTGTGCGTATATCAGACCTCTTCTAGACCGTGCATGGTTGAGTAATAGCTGTAGCATTGGCACCCATACAAAAGGATGAATTTATCAGTCCATCAAAGAGATCTCTTAGGTCAAAAATCAACTTGGATCTATCCTGGAAGGTCAAGAGAAACACAAGTGGATGGTCCAGGAAATGTGGTGTTTGTGTGTGTGTTGCAATGGTATGATCACCGGATTGTATTGATACTTGACCAGGACAATTTTTTTGTATGCCTTCTCATTTTTTTGGTTTTGTCGGGAGGGGGGATGCAAGCGGGTTGGCTGTTTTTGACAAGATAAGTAAATCTGTGCAAACTGTGATTTGAATTTAAGATCTAACCGGCCAACAATGGAGGCCCTTACCAAGTCCAACAAGCAGGCATTTGCTTCCCCGTCAGCTTTTTACCTGTTTAATTGCTAATCTTTCCACACACAGAGCATCTATTTAGTTAATAACTTACTTGGGATCCTGGGAGGGAAAAAAAGTGATTTTGAAGTTCACCAGCATCATCCAATAACTCATCTGCAACTTATGCTTCATCTTCTTCTAGTGGTACTTTAGTTTTTGGTAAAGGGAGAAATCTGCTGTTTTTTTTGGTGAATTCTATTTGTACTTCATAGATCCATAAATTGACATTAAAGTGCATATGATTGAGATCCTTTGTTTCTATTTTTTCTGTACTTGACAGGGCCTTGGTACATGGGGCAACTATCTCTGCTTTCCTTACACTTGCTCAAGCAATGACCGATCAAGGATGTGTATAGAACAGGGATATTACCCAACCAATATGCATGCACTTTGAGATGTGGATGCCCATTCAGCAGTGACTGTAATGAGCACGAGCAGCACCCATTGACAGACAAAAGAGGGATATCAGCTAAATCATTTGCATTGGTGTCTGTGTTGAAATGATTATTTGCATTTCTAAGCTGACGACGTGAAGGAGTTCAGGCTGAAGCTGTCGTCTTGTTGTAACATATGTCTGATGTTGTATGAGGTTCTTGTATCAAAGCTAATTTTTGGAAGATTGAAAGATTTATGCAGAGAACATTGGTAGCAGGAGTTGTAGAATGGGTGGACACTAGGGAATTCATTACTGGAATCATTTATATTTTAGGCCCACCTAAAATGCATGTCAAAGTCTTGAAAGGAATCTCAAAAAGTGACTGGAAATAAGATGTAATTCTTTAAGTGTAAGTGGTGTGCCTATAGAAGCTCTATTTCTTATCTACCTTACAAGAGCATCATAAGATTTCTTCTCTATTCTGGTGTGGTGTTAATTTAGAGTTTTTTAATTTCTTTGAAGTGTATTGTTGCTGAGAACCAGAACTTGAACCACCAAATGTCCATTTCAAGCTGACGGTTAATCATATAAATAGAAAAATACATATGCTGGTAGGCATTGATGTTTAGCAAACAATTGAATTTTTACAACACGTTTTCCTAAAGTTGCCTCTCAATAAGATAATGTGCCTGACCTCTCAGCCAGGAACTGCTCAAGCACGTCTTCCTCAATTTCTGCCATTCCACCACATAGATGAAGTCTCGTTTAATGTCAAAGTAGCTGGTTATAGATTCTAAATCAAGCTGTACTCACCAAACTCGTTATTCTAATAGAATGCAAATTGGGAATGGAGCAGATGGTCGTTCAAGATCATCAACATCGCAAAACAGTAGGTGATGCCAAGCTTGACTCTAGATCCATTACAGACTAGTTGCCAGTAAAGGATTTGTTAAATTGGAATTGATAATTGAACTTCACCTTTGCTCTTAGGCGAAGGAGGAAGCGATTATGAAAGAACTAGAGCATGAAGAACTCGCCCAACCATGTTCCGAAAAGATTTTCATTTTAAAGGATTTTTTCGGTTGTAAAGCATCCCCTTCACTGTTGTCTCAACAGTGTAATTTCCCTGTTACAGTGGGGTCAGCTACATGAATTATGTTCTATCATTCCACTCTATCTAGAGCTGACTCTATTATTAAATCACAAGTATTCTTGTTTTTTCTTATTAAAATTTTAAGTTAATTTTGGCCTTCTTATTATCCTTTATCTTGCGAGAACAGATCCTCTAACAGAAGCCCCATTGCTATATTCATTTTGGGCACATTTTTACAGATGATCCACTCCTTCAACTCACACTATCTCACTGCTTTTCATCACTAAAAATTAGGTGAGAACGAATCTTGTGGGAACTGTGAAAACGGCATCAGGGTGCAGACACATCAGCACCAAAAAGTGATAAGTGCCCCCCAAAAAGTGCAAATCACTTTTCCGTACTGACATGTCAGCCCCTCTGGTGCAGTTTTCACGAGATTCGTTTGCACATAATCCAAGCCCAAGTAGAGCCAGGTAGAGCTCAACCCTACCCGGCACGTTGGCACCCCTAGGTGGGACCCACTGTTGTCAAAGTGTCATGACTCAAACCCAGTGACTGGTAGGCTTTCCTCCATCCTGCATGCTTCTATCCCCTTTGGGCTTATTTCTTTTACAGTTTTAGAAAGGTGAGACATTGTGTCATCTCCTTGCTAAATCACTTTTTCTCAGGGTATTTTAGCCTAACAATGCCAGCTTCAGATTGTTCTTTAAGAAAAGGTCCTAAAAAGAGAAGGTAGCAACATTCCAACTACTCTCAATGACTGATAATCAACTATTGTTAATCTATGGATTATTGAAACATTAAACAAAAAGTTTCTTAATTCATCACATAAGAAATCATCCAAACCGATGGTCTTGAAATTTGACAAACGGAGGACATTGATGACCAAGTTACTAGATAAGCTGGACCTTCTGATCTGCCTATTTTAGGGCCGGGTGGCATCCAGATGTACGGACCACTCATATTCAACCAAATGCATGCCTTATGGCAGGTACCAGAAAAAACTTGGTATCAGCTCTTCTAACTGCATTTAAATTTGGCAGTTCTCTCAAGAAAGAATGCTTGAAACCTCACCTACACATAGTTTGCTAGTCGATTTTATAAGTAGGTGAGTCTCTTCATCCAACTGAACCTTGTCCTTCTTCATGCGTTCAGCAACTATAAGAGGCATCTTGCCGGCTTTCGCATAAGTGCGTAGCAACGAATTATAAATCTGAGTTGTCACGTACCCTGCATTCCGAAGAAAAACCAAAAACTCTTCTGCTCCCTTAACATCCCCTTGCTTCTCAAGGTTATTAAAAACTTCTTGAACCAAACGATCGCTGGGATCCCATTTTTTCACGCTCTCGACAGCTCTCTTGAAGTAATCTAGGGCTTTGTCCATCTTCTCCTCCCCCAAGTAACCCCATGTGAGAAGTTCATAAGTAGTGTAAGCAGGTGAAATGCCTTTTTGCACCATCCGGGTGTAAAAATTCTCAGCCTTTTCCATCTGATTTTTGTTGATGTAAGCTGCAAGAAGTAGATTAGAAACCCTAGAGTCACCAGTCTTGGACACTGACTCCCACTCTGTATAGACATTCTCAGCTTCTTCAAACTCCCCAAGTTTCACCAGGGACGCTATCATGCAGGTGTACTCAGCATCATTCACCTTACGGAAGGATGACTTTATCACCTTCCATATTCGGTAGATCCCATCCTTATTGCCCATGCTTGTATACATACTGATAAGGGATGAATAACCAACACGATTTTTCCGAGAAACCCTTTTTTCCATCTCCTTCAGGGTATTTGTTGCCTTCTCAGGGAGAGCCTTTTTTATGTATAAACCACTTAATATGCTGTACGTTACCCAATCCGCCTCTATTTTTGCTGTTTTCAGCTCAAGGAAGACCTTTTCTGCTTCCTCAACATCATTCTGCAATGAACATACAGTTAACCATAGGTTGTATGTAACTACATCCGGGGATGCATTCTTCTTTGACTCCTGAATCAATAGTGGAACCTCCTCCAACTTCCCATTAGAAACGTACAATGATAGCATGTGGTTATACGGAAGAGTATTTTTCAATAATCCACTTTCTGACATTTTCTTCATCAAAGCTTCTGCCTTGGCAGACACCTTGTTCTGTACGTATGTGTGGAGAAGAGCAGAGTAGGTAGGTTGCACCTTCATCTGCTCTGGGAGATCTTCAAAGAACTTTTCTGCACTAGCCAAGCCACGGACTTTTGCAACCAAGTCCAAATGAAGGGCATAGTCCCCTGGTAACAATTTGATATCTTGTCGAGCTGTCATCCATTCGCATATCTACATATAAAAGCAATAAAAGTTAAATTTCACATTGGTAAGACTCCTTTGTCCGTGTCAAACACGCTAATCAAATGCCAGACAATATGTCAGTTGGCCACCTCCTTGTCAGGCCATAGCCAAAAAAATATCAATCGGCAATCCTAACAATCCTTTCAAAAGCAAAAACAAGCACAAACATGGATTAATAACCTAGGGTTTTTAGCATTCTGGAGACAAGGTGATATAATGAACAATTACAATTTACGAGTGTTAGAAATGTTCGATTTGTAGAATTTAGGAGGTTCCCACAATTGAACAATCTAAACTAATTCATGGGTGGGCCAGACAGTATAGTGAAGAACAAAAAATTACTTTGTCAAAGTCAAAAAGCACTTAAACATACCTACAGAACATGAAAATTAGTTTTTCAAGAGAACTAGATTGGCTTTCAAAGGCTGTTCCATAACTAATTGCAATCAAGTATACATACCCAGAAATATAGTTGTATTAACAGTACATCTCATGAAAAATTTAGAGTACTACCTTGACTAGATGATCAGGTTGGAATCTAGTGCCAGGAATAACATTTCCTTGTTTTCTGCAGGTAAGCTGGGGAATAGCATGCAAGAATCAAGAATGCGACAGCAATCACAGCAACTCTGCTTCCTGAGTTCATTTCCTATTAGTTTTCTATTCCTTCAGAGAAGTTACAAGGAGAAAAAGGAGCGAAGAAACAAAAATACAGAGAGCTACATTTAAGGTGGCTCAACACTTACGGAGCACAACACTGCCCTTCTAAAATGTGGAGCCACACATGGCTTCACTGAGTTTCTTCATGTTTGGCGTCTTGTTACACTATGAATTGGGAAAAAGAATGACCATATTCCTCTTCCATAAGTCCCTTGCATATAAAAAAAATCCAAATGACCAATGTACAGAAGGAAGATGTATGCTTCCATCCTTAGAAAGAAGCAGTCTTCAACACCCATGTTTTGGCATTCTGAGTTGGCTTCCCGGTCAAAATAAGATCCTTCCACACTCTGCTAACAATGATATACTCCCATGGACTCTAGTATGCCCAATAAATGAAGCCTTCTCCAAGTCCTACCGAATTATCCAAAACAATGCTACTCCAAAATCATGTAATTAAGTATTTTAAGAGAGGCACAAGTTGTTTGGTACCACATTTAGCTAGCATAAAGATCTCAATATTACGAGGCTGGCTATTGAGAGTGATTCACAAGTGGTGGTGGGGGACCTCATTAGCAAGCATATGGATCCTCCCCAGTGGGTCTGGAGATGGTAGAAAAAAATTTCAATTGAGCAGCAGTAATAGGAATCCAAGTTACTTCTAGATAGACTAACCAGGTTGTTGGTGGTTTGGCAAATTTGGGATGTGATGCTCAAGAGTATCGAATTTTTTGTTCCTGCAGAGATCTGCCTTCTAATTAGATCTGTCTTTGGAAAGCAATCTCAGATTGCGATCCACAGGTAAATTGCAATCTGGGCTCTGATTAGAGTCATTTGGCATTTGCTTGCAATCTCCAAGCTGAGTTTGCATTCTAGTGTAATTTCAACTTGCAATAGAAAGTGCATTCTGTAATTGCAGCCCAATTTCAGATTGCAGTTTCAACTCAAAAAGGCGCTAAGTAGTTAATTATTCCTGTGCTGTAAATTTGGCTAATTTGATCTTTTCACCAAAAAAATTATAAAACCACCTCTCTTATTTTCGTTTTAGGGCTTCCATCTTTACGACGCCCCTTCTCAACCAGTCTTTTTTTTTTTTGTTGTTGATGAAAGAATAATTTTATGAAATAAAGGGAGGATAACTCCCAAAAGAATAAGAAAAGGACAGCAAAAAGAGAGGAATAGAACAACGGCACCCCCCCTGGGGAGCCCCCACAACTACATCGGGACACACCCTATAATGGCATTCCAACCCCTTCTCAACCAGTCTTGCCTATGCTATGTTGCCGTCACCTTATCCTGTTCACAAGGGAGACAAAATCGTTCCAAATTGATTCAGGTAAGCTCGGTCGGTCCTCACTTCTTCTCTCTCTTCTTCTTCTTCCTTTTCTTTTCTTTTCTTTCTTTTTTTCTTCTTTTTTTCTTTTCTTTTTTTTCTGTTGGGGCCATTGTCTTCTTCCATTTCTGGTGAAACCCAATGAGAAGTTTGATTTGTTGTGGGTGTGGTTTGTAGTGGGTTTTAAATTGATCCTGATAGTTTTTCAAGATGGGTTTTGTGGTTTATCGAATTGAAGCTGGTTTTCTTTCAACTCTAACTTTATACCTTGGTTTTCTTTCATTTTAGGTCAAGGGTTTTTTTAAAATATTCTTCACTCAATTTAAGGTTATTTGTGTCCTTGTATGCTGACTGACATTGTATTCTGCCTTTCTGGATTTCTTTTAATTCCTTGCTCCCTTTGTATTGCATGGCTGTTTGTTTTTTGTAATTGTTTTCTCCACTCAATGGGTTTTGCAGTTTATGCAAAGGATAAATCTCACCTTCGAATTGAGCTGTTCCTGGAGTTTTTTTGTACTCTCAGAAGTCTGTTTCGTAGTGAGGGAATTATTCATAATCAAAATGATTGAATTGCTCTCGTGAGTGTGAATTAATTAGACATACTGAAATGCTGAGCCAGCTTTCAAAATTGGCCTACAGATCAAAGTGTTCATTGGGATTTGTATCTCCCATAGCAGGAGGAAGAAATATATGGATACCGTGTATTCAATATCTTTAAAACCAAACTGTCCAAACATTGCTCCTGGACTGGGTACAAAAACCACCACCACCTCACAGTCTGGATTTGAATTTTCATTGTTCCTGGGCCTAAAAGCACAAACTTGGCAAAAAAGAAATGGAGGAAAGCTATAAGCAACTTATAGATTTTTCCTTCCCTTTTTTTATTGAATTCAATTTTGACCAAACTTGCGAAATAAGTTGTCCAATGGTAATTCAAAAACTGACATAATTTCTTTTGGGGTAACTATAAAGAAATTGTCATCATTTTGATACATGGGTAATTGGAAATTTCATCCTCCCGTAGCTCAGTATAATTTTCTTTATAATAAAAAAAGAACCCATCTGCCAAGCAATCAACAATACTTATGGTGCAGGGGTGATCGGGTGCATTGGCACCATATGAGAAGGCAAATGGTGCTCACACCCCGTGAAATGCTGGGAACGCCAATGATTGGCTTATCAATTGTGGTTTGTGAGGCCCACAAGGCACTGGGTCTATACCTAGACATGATCAAATCAGTTTTGGAAGGAGAGGAATAGATGTTGAGAGGGTTGATGATCATGGTTTCTCTGATTCTGCTTTCTTGATCTTTGAGTAGGTACATCAAGCTCATGATGCAAGAGGGAAGAGGAAAACGAAGTTATAGTGAAGAAAGAAAACTGTGATTTCTGGAGATGTCAATACACATGCCAAAAAAACCACGACTGGAAATCAAATCCTCTACCAAGTACCAATAGACTCAAATATATCAACACAGCACCTTAATATCATCCACATAGGACATACATCCTGTAGAATTGAGACCACTTAATGACAACCAAAAAGAACCAAAAAAATTGAACTATTGGGCAGATGGTAAACATAGTCTAAAAAAACCCTTCAATGACACTTCAATTACCATCAAATAGGTCAAAACTTTAGAAGATCGATCCTAGTACAAAGAAGCATGATCTCGCATCCAACTCCATGAAAAAACTCCAGTGGAAGAGAACCAACTGGAATACTTAGATCTGAGTTTTCATTCGAAAATCACAGAAAATTCTCTAAATAATAGTAGTAAATCTCCAAAACCACCAAGACCACTACCAAAAAAACATTCAAAATCAATTTTTATTGAACTATGTAGTTTTCCAAACTCACCTGAGACTTCCCTACAGGTGCTGACATTGCTGACATCAGCTGCATGGACTGATGACATCAGTACTGTCTTCTCTGGACTCTGTTTTATCTTGTCTATGGTTTTGTGTTCTGATACCAAATTGGAATTGTGAAGTGTAGATATAGAGATTTAGAGCTACGAGAAAGAAAAAGAAGAAAGGAGAAAGAAGGGAATAAATTGTATATATATGAAGCTGAATTTGTAAGGAGAGATGTGTATTATCTCTCTCATTCTTCTTTTTTTTTTTTTTTTTGATGAACGAAAAAATTTATTAGAAAGAGGGATGAGAAATCCCAAAGAATGATACAAGAAAATAAAGAGGAGGAGAACCTGTCACAAACGGCACCCCCACCCCAACCATGAACCCCCACCCTGCCCTACAATTGGTTACAACTAATTATCTCATCCCATCCCCTCTTCAGCTCTACCCCCAATTGCCTAGTCTTTGTGGTGGGATGCCCAAAAGGCAATGCTCTCCTTTGTTCGCTAATACACCCGGAATGAAGGCTAGGCATGGACTTCGAAGACTTCCTTGTTTTCTTTTTGGATAATTAACAAATTTATTAAAGAACAAAGAAAATAAAATACAACAACAGAGCTGCCAGGAAAGGGTAAAGGCCCGGGAAGCCGGACACACAAGCACCACCCAAGCAAAGCCCAACACAACACCAAACCCCTACACAACCAACAGAAACTCCTAACTACAGACTCAGGCTGAAAATCCCCCGGAAAACAATTATCATTGAAAACCATCCCATGCAAAACCCCCCAATTAGCCAGTTCATCAGCTACAGTGCCATCGAAGAATTTCTTGTTGCACTCAAACCAAAGTGCCCAACACCAACAAATTGCCGCCGGAAGAAGCCTCTATATCCCATGCCCTCTAGAAAAGAAGGCATTCGCTCGCTCGGTAGATAGCAAGGGGGAAAGATCTAGAGGAGTTACCCATCGCATCCCAAAGTCCCTTAGGACCCCAAACCAAACCTCCCAAGAGAACGGGCAGTGAAGGAGAAGGTATGACACAGACTCTTCATCTCCCTTGCATAAGCTGCACACGTTAGTAAGGATGAAGCCCTTCTTTCTTAACTTATCGTTCGTGGAGATCTTTCCCAAGGATGCTTCCCACATAAAGAACTAAATCTTAGATGGGATTGGATAATACCAGATGTCTTTCCAGGGGCCCTAGCAAGCAGCCAAGCACCCAAAGAACTGCACCCCCGGCCTCACCGTGTAAGCCCCATCCGTCCTTGCGGCCCATACCTTCCTATCCCTTAGTTGGGGAAATCTCACAGAATCTAAGTGCCCTAGCAGTGCAGCAATCGCGGGGAGCTCCCAATCAAAAGCCAGGCGTCTATATATGGGCTGCCACACTGCTTCACCATGAAGAACCTCCAAATATTCTGCTATCAATGCCTGGTGATTAGCTGCCAATGAGAAAACTGAGAGGAACTCTCTCCTTGTACCAAGTGAACAAGAACAGAAATACCTCTACTACATACATAGTATCTATACTACATTCGAACATCTTATACCATTTTTCACAATTTTCATTATGTTCCATGTAACTTCAATCAAGGTTGACTCCTTTTTATTCTCAGAGTTTAAGCTATTTAAGGCTTCCAACAAAGTAGACATATATACGTCCAGTGCTACAATTGTCTGACAATATTTTTATGTGTTGATAAAGTCTTTACATTGCTTGTAACTTTAACTTTCTCATGCTGGCATATGTTGCTGCTTATCCTGTATTCAGATAATTTTCCTAGCTAATCTAGTGAGAAGGAATTTTCCATAATGAAATATCAGGGGTTTTCTTCATCTATTTTGTTTTTCTTTGTGACAGAAAAATCTATATAACACATGGGCAACTACCTCAGAACTGGGTGACCCTGTCACAGTTAAAAGGATCAAGTTGCAATTGCTGGGGCAAAAATTGAAGCTAACTTCCATCCTTAAAGGACAAGTAAGGTTCATTGCTTCTCTCTCTCTCTCTCTCTCTCTCTCTCTCTCTCTCTCTCTCTCTCTCTCTCTACATACATACATACATACATATGTATGCATGTATATGTGCGTGCGTGTGTGTGTCTGTTGCATTGTCTTGTTCTACTTTCAGAATCTCAGCTTCTCTCTTCCCACACATTACAGTGTTGTCTCTCTGTTCTCTCAGTTTTGAATTTGTGAAGCTTTCGTTCTGCTCTCTCTTCTGTTTTTTGGTGGTAAACTACATCCATACCATGAGTATTTCTTTCTTTTTTTCTTTTTTTTGGATAACTTTTTTACTGTTTCTTAATTGTCAAATGTTCTGTTTGATGAAGCATGGTTTGTCTTATAACTATCTTATATAAGATTTTCCTCTCAATATTGATGGAATGCATTAATCACACACATTCTTTATCGGGAAGCAACAAGAATGGGATTAGTTGTTAATAAAATATGAATGAGAAAATTTGATAGCTATTGATAGTGACAGCAAGAATGATGAAGGTTTTGGGATCCCACTAGTGACCACTCAACAACAACAAGATTTGTGTCAATTTGAGCAAAGCATTGTTGAGCAATGGAATGTGATTCAACATCCTGATTATGCTCTTATCACTTGTTTGTTATGGTTTTATTGTATGGTCATGTATGTTTATGTGGATTGATCTTTAACATTCATCTTTTTATAAATAATGTAATGTATTAACCAAAGAAAAGGCCCAAAAAGCCAATGCATGAGAGATACAATGCCAAAAGGAGCTCCCCTACTAGAAGATCAAAGACTCCCATCCAAACACCCAATCCTTAAACGGGGTGTTATGGAAAGAAGGAAGAATACAAGACCAAGAAAAAATGAGGGAGAAAATGTCATTGCAAATAGCGGAAACATCCTTGCAGCAATCCTCGAAGATGTGCCTATTCCTTTCCAACCATAAGCTCCAACACAAAGAAAACGGCAGCCATCTCCATATAATCCGACCTTTGACTGACAAGCCCACCCCTTTTTCAAGGCTCCACTCCCAAATGAGATCACGCATGTGTTTATCCCACTTTCTCAAATCTAGTCTGTAGAGAAAGTGTGGGAATGGCGGTTAAGAAAAAATGGGTGGTTACCATGATCACCCATAATTGCTCGAGGAAGTGGCCATGAAGCCAAAATATGACTAACTACCCATAATAACTACTCGAGGTAGTGGCCATGAAGCTAAACTACCTATAACCGCTCGAGGAAGTGGTCATGAAGTCAAAATATGACTAACTACTCATAATAACTACTCGAGGTAGTAGCCATGAAGCCAAACTACCCATAACCATTTAAGGTAGTGGCCATGAAGCCAAACTACTCATAACTGCTCGAGGTAGTGACCATAAAATTTGAAAAACTACTCAAAGAGTTATATAAATTGTGGCCAAGAAGAAAAAGAGAAAAATGAATCAATCATCATCAACAATATCTTTTATCTATAACAGTAGCATTAGAATAGGTGTAGTAGTAGCTCGATCCTGTAGTGATTC
>JAOXJP010179529.1:0-12490 GCA_025762735.1 Platanus orientalis
AAAAACGTCTTTTTACTAAAAAAATTATAGGATTTTATCCTTTTTTATATTTTTATCTATATTTCATATTTAAAGGAGATGTATAAAACATGAAATTGGCAAGGTTAAAATATAATATATACAAAAGAAAAAAAAAAGAAAAAAGAATGAGGAACCTTAAGCTACTGATGCTTTGTAACAAACTCATGGATAATTGTGTATGTGTCGGCACCATTTTGAAAAATGCTCCTACCTATGGAGGGCACATGGACCTTGGCCAAACTTTGAACCCGTTTTCTAAGATGAAGATGCGTGTCAAAGCAAGAGCGTTCTCATCAAGGTGCATGTCATGATGTTCAGTATATAATGAACGTGAGACATTACTTACACGGGATAGACTAGATAGGGGGACTACACACCCCACAATGGGCATTCGACACCACGATGAAGAATTGGGGAAGTGGCTATGATGGAAAAAAAGAATATGAAAAGTAACTATCTTACAACGTGGGGAAGATGTCATAACTAATTGACTCAGTATAAATAGACAAAAGAAAGAAGAAGAAAGGATCCTCAACATCATCATCAAATTTAGTATATCTTGGGAGTAGAAGTAGGTCTATCTTAGGAGTAGGAGTAACATAAAGTAGTTTGTAACTCAGTTCTCTATAACTCAATTTGAGAGAATTAGACCTGGTTCATTTCTTGATTTCTATCACTAGCTTGTTCGTTATCAAGGAGGTCGACCTAAAGAGGGAGGTGTCCCCCTTGAATTAAGCAAGACACTTACACTGTGCTGTCAATTCGTATATCAATAAAGTTTGATTTTTCATTTCTTCCCTTTGAGGTCTATGAAAAGTCCTTTTTGTTAAGGCATATACCAAACCTATTCTAGCTATCTAAGTTACCAAAACCTAGGTCGAGGTGTGAAAGAAGTATTTTTTTCTAACACAGAGATTAGCAACCATAGTGGGAGCACATCTTGAAGAGGAAGAAGTTTTGAGGTCTATGAAAATATGCTCCCATTCATAAAGAAGCCTAATATAGAACACCCAAATAACTTAATGGTGGACTCATCTTAATGGACGAGATCGACAGATAGTTTTCGACCACACCAGACAGGTTGGCCAAGGTGATTGCTGCGACCTTTAGGTTGATGCTTGAAGAACGATGGTCCAAAAGGAAATTAGATCATGGGATTAAAGAACGATTCAAAGAAGGAGAATTCTTTGACCCAATGTCAAGGACCTTGAGGGGACTTGTGGGGTAAGGTTAAATGATGGTTTGTCTCGATAATCCATGAATTGAGACCCCTATGGAAAGCCTATATGGGGGCCCATTAGGAGTTGATTGGTCACGAAGTGTAACATCTTCAAGGCTAGAACCAACTTAGTCAAACCTTAAGTCTACCACACTAAGGGAGGTTTAAGAGGCCACCACATTCCGGAGGATGCCCAAGAAGCCCCTTAATGGATATAAAGATTTCAACAGTACTAGATGCCTTCAATGGGAATCTCAACTACCAAAGAGTTTGAGTTATTTGCTTCTAGAAAACCCCCTGGTTCAATATAACTCTTACCACCAATCATGTGAGGGCCCAGGCCAACAATACTAGTACCCATATTACAACTAAAATTTATTGCCTTGAGGCCATGCTATGAATGGGCCTAAGCAGTCAAGTAGGTTGAGCGCCAGTTGAGTCATTAGGCCAGTATGTGGTTAAATTCACATGAGCGAGGCAACAAAGGAATCACATGAGACAAATGTTAGACAAATTTCAAGACATGCATATAAGAAGTCTAACATTGAGCCGATCGATAGAGAAAGTAAGTTCTTCAAGAGACATAATGTCATTAGGCTCGACATTGGCCCTATTGACAATGAAAATCCTGGGATCAAATGTATCAGTCAGTCGACCACCCATAATGGGGAAGTGGAGACTAAACTCCCTTCTAGGTTAGTCGATACTAACATGATGGCAATTAGAGGGGCATTAGAGAATAAAGTTAAGAAGGAAGGCGAACGATCAAATCAACATACATACTAGTCAAATAAGTTGAGACAAACCTATCCCCAATGCAAATAGATATCAATACGGTCATGATTAATGAAGTGACTAACAAAAATTATAAGGCAACAATCAAGCACAAAGAACAACTAGTTACCCAACAAGGGTTGGTCACTACAGTCTCAAAGCTAGTGAGTATTAAAGTAGTCACAATCGACTTGACACGTGACAATCGAGCGATCTTGCATTATGTTGGTAAGATCGATGAGCACAATGCAAGTGATCTAAGAGTAAGCCATCAAGGGAGAAAGGTGTTCAATCAAGGCATCGATAAACAAAAAGCAAGTGTGAGAAGCAAGACTTCAAATGGCACAACAATGCTCGAATGCATCATGATCAACAAAGCTGGACAAAGCCAGTTCATCAAGAGTCAACATGAATTAGGCTCTTTACCGGGAATGGAAGAGTCTACCCCAGCTAAGAATAGTTGTTTCTTATCTAGACAAATCATGAAAGCTTCGTCTAGGTCCATGCGGGAAAAATTAGAAGATGCAAGGATGCAAACAAAGAATGATAACACAAAGATTGACATGGAAAAGAAGCTCAGAACTGAAAAGCTTCGAGGATCCAAAGGGCAAGAAAAGGGCCTACATTCTTAGCTTGATGATATTACCATGATGCCAAGAAAAAAATGTAATCAACTTAGAGAAGTTATGTGCCAAGGGAGTTTCATCCTTTGAAATCTTCATGACTGCAAGGTCCTATGGAAATGCCTATAGCGCTTTGCATAGGGAGTTACAATGGCTTATCAAAATGATTTGTTCAATGTCAAAGGTCACATTCTATCAAGGGATGGGCTCGACAACATAATTTGGAAAACAACACTACCATTGGTAGTAAGAAACACAAGTGTTGTGAGATGGCCATTCGTTTGGAAAAGGCTATGACAAGTCAACAAAGTGTTTGATGAAAATACCTATTGACTTATGCATATTGGGGAAGGAGTCGATGGTAAACATTTGAAGTGACATAAACCTCCGTATCAAAATGAAGAAACATTTATGGACAAGAATGTCCTACAACAAATATTATGAGCCAAATACGAATGCTCGCATAAGGACAAAAATGTCCTATAATAAATAAGAGTTCAATACAAATAAAGAAAAGGTTCATGGGAAAAAATGTCCAAATAATAATTATTTATTATGATTTAAGTAAAAAATTACAAAAACTCTTATTGAGACAAATAATTTCTAAGGGAAAAAATGTCCTAATAAATAAGACGATGAAGATACAAAGGCTCATATTGTGATGTACATCATTTCTAAAAAGAAAACATGAAATAGCCTAATGATCGACATGAGGCGCAAAGGCTAGTGTTAAACAGAGGTAAGGCCCAGGTTCGGCAAAAATTGCTCAACTTGTTTATTGCCACGAGCTGAGAAGACCTGTATGAGGTGTGTTTATCACCTCTCTGGAGGTCATCTCAAGAGTTTCCTAGAGTAACAATTCAAATCAAGAGAGCAAAGGGAGACGAGGACAATTTTTTGGCTACATTTTGAAAGTGCTCCTACAGATGTAGAGTACGTGGACCTTAGCCAAACTTTGAACCCATCTGTTAAATGAAGATATGAGTTGAAGCAAGAGAGTTCTTATCAAGGTACGTGTCATGATGTTCAGCATATAACAAACGTGGGTCATTACTTACATGAAGCAGACAAGATAGGGCCACTAGACACCTCATGATGGGCATTCGACACCACGATGAAGAATGGGGGAAGTGGTTGCGATATAAAAAATGGAGAACGTGGAAAGTAACTACCTTACAGCATGGGGAAGATGTCGTAACTAGTTGACTCAGTATAAATAGATGAGAGAAAGGAGAAGAAAGGATCATCATCAAATTTAGTTTATCTTAGGAGTAGGAGTAGGCCTATCTTAGGAGTAGGAGTAACATAAAGTAGTCTATAAATCAGTACTCAATAACTCAGTTCGAGAGGATATACCTGGTTCATTCCTTGATTTCTATCACGAGATTGTTCGCTATCGAGGAGGACGATCTAGAGGGAGAGGTACCCCCCTTGAATTGAGCAAGACACATGTACTGCACTATTAATTTTTATATAACAAAGTTTGATTTTTCATTTCTTTCCATTGAGGTCTATGAAAAGTCCTCTTTGTTGAGGCATGTACCAAACCTATTCTAGCTATCCAGGTTACCCAAACCCGGGTCAAGGTGTGGAAGAAGAAAATTTTCCCAACAGTATGTTTTACTTCTATTATTCAGGCAATATCATCTCGTGACACTAAATGAAAAATATATAGTCACAAAGAAGTTGTGGGTTGATAAGACATTTTAAGAAGTTTGAGTTCCACGTTGAGTAAAACTATAGGATATAATAATTCCTATTATTTTTAAATTTGTGGGCAAGATTGGGGTTAGGTAGAGCCCCACTAAATGAAAGTGTCTAATGGACTCAAATTTTTTTGCATTCAAGCATTTACAATTGGTAGTGTATACAACCACTACTCAAAAGGGAAAGAAAATTGAGAAAAAATGATATCCTCATTTGTGAAGGTAATAAAGGAAACAACAAAGCCAGTACACTTTTCTTAAGTATTTAATTCTCTTTAACAGATAATAATTATCAAACAATGTTTTGATGTTCTACACAATCTGAAGTAAGAATTTATTTTCTTTGTTCTTGTTGGTATATGATGCAATAAAATAATACAACAGTATTTTATATGACAAAGAATCAAATGAGATCAATTATGGCAACTACACACACATGCATATATATATATATATATATATAATCGAATGTAATTCATATGGTTTATGGCACGTAGCTTGTGTGCCATTTAAGTGGATTTTAATGGTGTTGTGGCCGAACATAGCCCGGTGACATTTTTTATAGTACTAATATGAAAATCCACCTTGTAAGGGAGTGATAAATTGTCCAAGAGTTAACCCTAAGATATTTCTAAATTATGCTTGGTTTGGTAATGTTAGACATTATGTTTGGTGATCCAATTTACGTATAGGTTATGATTGTTACTTACTAGTACTAGTGATGCAATTGCCCTTTGCTAATTGTGTCTGTTAGAGCACAATTTGAAGTTCGCTAGTCAATAAATAACACATGGTAAGGGGCAACGATTCAGCTGAAAGTTATCGAGTATAACATATCAGATGGGAAACAGAAGGCTTAAAGCCAGGCATTACGCGATAATTGTCCCATATGCAAATAATAGGCAAACCGACTTGTGAGTGGGAAACCCATAGTTTGAACCAGTTAGAGAATGGGATACCCACGAATCAAACCAAAAAGCGGTTGGGGGCAGACATGGCCACGATGAGGCTATCAAGAAAGATCCTATAAATAGGAGATGCAACAATGGAGGATGAATCAATCAATCTCATATCAAACCATTTATCTTTATCCTTGTGTAGCAATTAGCTTAGGCCTAGTTTGTAGTCTATCTCAAGTCTTGTATTAGGCAAGTCGATTGTATCTTGCATTCGGATTCAACGAAGTTCTTCCCCAATCTCAGGAGAGGAACTGCAACAATCTATCTAAAGGTATACCTTTAATTCATATTGTGTTCTTTTCTAGTTAATGAAAGTTCTATCTTTTGTAAAATTGGGTGTCATTGTTCTATTGTGAAATGTCCTCAGTGTAGAGGCATAACCTAACTTGTATCTTTTGATAACCCAAGCCAGAAATCCACATGGGTTAACTCGATGACTAGATAAAATTTTAGTTGACCACCAACAGATTGGCAACCACAGTGAGAGACATTCTTGAAATGCCACCCATAAAAGATAAACAACCTGCAAACCCAAGCAGTGATGAGGCGAATGAGCTGTCCTAGAACTTTGAGGGGAGACTCGAGGATCTCTCTAAGAAAATTGAGAAGGGTTTCCAAATGATGCTAGATATGTTGGCTAAAGTCCTATGAAGGGTACTTCAACCACTGGTAGAGAATATATGTTCCAACTACAACCTTGACGTCTACAATAGAAGGGTCACAAATGGAACGGATGACCCTGAGATCTCACAAGGGCTTGGGGGGAAGACAGACCACCTAGGTGCCTAGCAGAGCCTCGAGCTGAAGGCATTCCTATACCACCTCTTGAAGAGCTGATCATGGCTCAAACGGGGGGACTGACACAAAGAACCCAAAGTTATATGGGTTATCCAGGAGAGATAGGTATACCAGCAAGACTCGAAGGGTTTGAAGTTTTGGAAAACCCCACATTCAGGTTGAGGGATGCACCTCGATACAAGCCATAGAAACCCCGAAAAAGGGGACCCAACCAACCAAACATTAGAAATGGTCACACTAACCCAAATACCCAGCAAGGGTACATAGTCGATCGAGGTGGTTACAATATGAAAGGATATAGTCACCCGGGACCAGGACCATCACCCGATAGAGGCCAAGCCCCTCAAGGTTGGGGATATCCTTTTCATGGGCCAACCCCCCCTGAGATATAGGTATGCAGGACGAAGTCCCTAGCCTAATAGGAGGACAACACTACCAAACTATTGGAATAATCCTTTCTCGGATCCCAATGACTATGGTGGTATAGGTGCATGGCCTAATATGCAGCCTCCACCATTCCATGGAGTATACCAACCTCAAGGACATCCATACGACACGATGCCGTAGGGGTATGCCCAGAATACTCATGAGCATGTGATTGTGGTCCTCGAGGAGCTATATGGACTTGGTCTCAGACGTACTACATGACCTGCCTATAGAAAGCCCTACCTAGAACAAATCAACAGGGACTATGAGTTCCCTAGAGGGTACAAAATACCTGACTTTGCCTTATTTTCAGGTGAAGACAGTAAAACGATGATAGAACACACTAGCTGCTTCACCACTCATTGTGGAAAATTTTTGAATCAAGGTTATTCCCTAATTCATTGATAGGATAAGCTTTCATGTGGTACACAAACCTCTCACCTAACTCAATTCAAAGATGGGAAGAAATGGAAGATAAATTCCAATCTCTTTTGCTTGAGCAGACCTAAGAGTGTTAATGGCTGATTTGGCCAGACTAAAATAACAGCCGAAGGAAACGCCTGAACAATTTATTATGAGGTACAAAAGAACCAAATCAAGGTGCCTCAGTGGTCTTCCTGGGGTTGAGTTTGTGAAATTAGCCTAAGAAGGTCTCAACTTCGAACTGAGAAAGAAGTTTGAAGGAATGACATTCTTTGACTTATTCGAATTGTTAGAAAGAGCCATGTGGTATGAGAGTATCCTTAGGAAAAAAAACCAATTACGTAATGCATCGTATGGGACCTACTACCAAGACCCAAACTATGAGGTTGATTTAGCCGAGTTTGTAGGAAATAGACCATTTACATGTCATGCTTTATCCAGGAAAGACTCCTAAGACCAAGAGTCAAATAGACCAACAACGGCTATGAAAAGATATTCCTTCGACTTAAACCGAGTAGATCAAATATTTGTTTTGTTACTCGAGGCCAAGCAAATCAAATTGGTTGAAAAACAAAAAATCCCAAACCAAGATGAATTGTACAAGCAAAGTTATTGTAAATGACATAACTCCTTTACCTAATCAACGAACAAATATATAGTATTCCATAACATCATCCAAGAGAGGATTAACAATAAATTTCTTCGGCTCCTTGACAAGATTGAAGCCATGGAAATATACACAAACCCTTTTCCAAGGTTGGTAGATGTCAATATGATCATTGTAAATTATGCCTCGAGTAATAGAGAGTCGAATAACAAAACTCATGAAAACATGACACTTACAAATGTGATCACTTCTGTAGGGAGACCTTAGACTAGTCGCCACTCATCATCTCAGGTGTTAATACCGGAGGAGGCCACACAAATGACTAAAAAAAGAAGATCAAAGTTCGACCAACCTGAGGCAATGACATGGGAGTCAGAAGTCAATGAAAGTGAGGAAAAGTTCGAGGTTGACAATGAAGACTCTTGTCTATGCAGAAGATGTGGCAGATAATGGCCCATCTAAGAGCATAAAAAGTTCAAAAGAGGATGTTACCCTACTTTTGACACTATGGATAGTCAGGAACCCTAAATGGTGAAAGTACTCATTAGCTGGAAGCCTCGAAACCCCAAAAATTCTAGAAATTCTAAGGAGGCTGACCAAGATGAGCCATGACTAGCATCAGATGCCCCTAGGGAGGAGAAGAAAGATCGTCGACCAAACTGCCTCTCCTAGGCTGACTGGAAAACACACCCTCGAGAGAGGACAACTTCAGAGGTTTTTGTGATGAAGGCTTGTTGATAGATTCCCTGGCACCACAAGAGCATCTCATAAATGACCTCTCGAGTGACACTGAAAATGCAACCATGATTTGTTTTGGAAATTTTCCCAGTAGAGTTGTTAACTGTAATATGATCCTCACATTGCCCACAAAGTTTAGAGCTCAACAAAACCAAGCTTCTGAAGTCGGTAGGGAACTTTCAAATACTATTGTTGAGAAGCCTATTGCAATCGAGTTCAAGGACAAGACTTCAAAACCAGTCAAGCCTATAACAAGCAATGAAGAAACATATAGGTAAGCTTGTCTTTGATAAGCCCCCTAGAGGCATGACCCTGCACTTGAAACCCTTGTACATAAAAGTGCACGTAGAGGGTCAGCTTGTGAATAGGGTTCTAGTTGACAATGGAGCCGTAATGAATATACTGTCGGTATCCATAATGAAAAAGTTGTCAAAAACTGATAGTGACTTAATGTCCACTGACATTCCTGTTTGTGGGTTTTCTGGAAATGCCACCAGAACAAGAGGAGTTATTCCCCTCGAATTAAAAGTAGGAAGTAGAACCCAGATAACTGCTTTAGTTGTAGTCGATACTTCCTCGAATTATAATGCATTACATGGCAGGGAATGGATACACTCAACTTGGTTTATCCTTTCATCTTTACACCAATTATTGTTATTTTGGAATGATAGCAACTTAATCAAAGTGGTGTACACAGATGAAAGACCTTTTCTTGCCTCAACGAATAATGTTGAGGCTCAGTTGTATGACCACAACGTCAGGATAGTCAAACTAGTGGGTTGTAATAGAGAAGAAAAACCCACAGAGGTTATAATCCAAAAGACTTGAAATGAAGACTCTTCCACAAAAGAAGAGTTGGAAGAATTATGCAGAGAACTAGCCAAACCTAGCCTACTAGAAGGGCCAGAGGAGTCAGGCCTGCATTACCAAAGAGAAGTCGATGACTGACACGGACAAAGCAGGAGTACAGGCCATCTCAATGGCCATGAGGAGACTGTCTGGATACCTAACAGAAAGAAAAATTGAAATGTGCCTTGCTGAATATCCCGCTCCTAAAGACTCCCATGAGTCTGAAGCCATATGAATAAAAGAATTAAGCACAACCCTGACTAAGTTAGACGACTTAAAGGCCGAAGTTCAAGACGACTTAAGAGAAATGAACTTAGGTTTTGTAGAAGACCCACATGTTACCTATGTTAGTGCAAAACTTGGACCATAGAGTTTGAAAAGATGAAGATAGTTCTCAGGAAGTATAAAGATTGTTTTGCCTAGGATTATTCAGAAATGTCTAGCTTAGACAAAATATTGATTGAACATCGATTGCCAACAAAAGAAGGGTACATGCCCTTCTAGCAATCGCCCCGACGGATGACCAACAAAGTTATCTTAAAGGTTAAAGAAGAGATCAAGAGGCTACTTAACGTAGGCTTCATTCTCCTTGCTAGGTATGTACAATGGTTGTCCAATGTAGTGCCGATAGTCAAGAAAAATGGCAAACTAAGAGTTTGCATAGACTTTAGAAATCTCAATGCTGCAACTCCGAAAAATGAATACCCTATGCCCGTAGCTAACTTGTTAGTCAATGGAGTAGTGAAGCATAAAATACTGTCTTTTATGAACGGATACTCGAGTTATAATCAATTTTTTATAGCTGAAAAAGAGAGGCATAAGATGGTTTTTCAATGTCCTGGCTCAATAGGGACTTTCAAATGGATAGTCATGCCTTTTGGCTTAAAAAAATGCTGGGGCAACATACTAGCAAGCCATGAATTACCTGTTCCATGACATGATAGGGAAATTCATGGAGGTATACATTGATGATATTGTTGTCAAGTCCCAAAAATTTGATGATCATCTACTCGATTTAGAAAAGGGATTTCACTGGATGAGAAAATATCAATTGAAGATGAACTCTTGGAAATGTGCTTTTAGCGTAAATGCAAACGATTTTCTCAGTTTCTTAGCTCACAACCGATGGATCAAGATAGACTAAAACAAAGCCAAAGCAATCATTTAAGCCAAACCACCCTCGACAAAGAAGGAGTTGCAAAGGTTACTCAAAGAAATCAATTTTCTAAGGTGATTTATCTCGAATGTAGTAGGGAAAACAAATGTGTTCTCACCTCTACTATGGATGAAAGGAAATGAAGAGTTTCAATCGAAAGAAGAGTACCAACAAGCCTTCAAAGAAGTCAAAGAGTACTTGTCAAGGCTACCCATATTGATGCCACATAGAAAAGACAAGCCTTTGAAGTTATACATATTAGCTACTAAAGACTCGATTGCAAATCTTTTAGCCCAAGACAATGAGGACGGTCAAGAACATTCAAAGTTCCACTTAAGTTGAGTCTTACAGCAAGCGGAATGCAATTATCCAATGATAAAAAAATTGTGACTAGCTTTATAGTTTTTGTCAGTAAAAAAGTCCTTAAAATTTTGCAAAAATTGCGGTTGTACATAAATTTTTGCTTTGATGATGTCATCCCGCTAAAATTTTTCCAACATAGACACCCGGTGGGAAAACAAACATAACTTTCTCTACAAAAGTCGGATTCACTTACCGTTTTTTTTTGTTGGAAACTAGACTTTAAAAGATTTTCAAATCTATAAGGCGTGATTTCTAATTAGTTTTACATTTTTAGTGGTAGTTTTAAAGTTACCTCAAAATCTATTGATTCATACCATTCTAGACGGCACACACTTTTGGGAAAATTGTCATAACTTCTTTTAGGAAACTTCAATTCACTCACAGTTTATCACATTGGAAAATAGACTCATAGATATTTATAAGCATATATTATTTGTAGGGTGATTCCTATGGGATTGATATAGATTTACTTATAAATTTATGCCATCCGTTTGGGACAACTTCAGAACTTGTCATGTCCTTGACCCTTTATATTATTCCCTTGCTTACTAAATTGCCTTTAACTTTCTCGTTTGGTGTCTGTTTTGCTTGCCATTTGTTGCATAGGACTATAGACTTCCATGCCTATCCAAAGGTATAACTTTCAATCATAGATTTTTTCCACATTTTTGTTAGTGTCTTTGTAAAGTTGCTCTAACATTCAGATCAGCATATAGGCATTTAAGTGATCATATGTGTGTACAGAACTTATGTGACATGTATTAGCATTATAAGTATTACATGTGTACAATAATATGTGTCATAGTGCGGGATGTTATACTCTCTCCCCTTTAAAATAAATTTAGTCACTGAATTTGATATACCTTGAATGCAAAACTAGTGTGGATACTTTTCCTTCATATTGTCTTCGCCTTCTCAAGTTGTTTTTTCTTCTGGATGGTTCCTCCATAATAACTTCACATACGGAATTTCCTTAGAATGAAAAACTTGTTCTTTCTTATCTAAGATCTGAATTGACTACTCATCATAGGACAAGTCTTCATTTATTTAAAGTGGTTCAAATTCTAACACATGAGACGGATCACACATGTACTTCCTTAGCGTGGATACATGAAATACATTGTGAACATGTGACAAATTCGATGGTAAAACCAGTTCATAGGCAACATCACCCATCTTCCTCATAATTTCAAATAGTCCAATAAATCTGGGACTAAGTTTCCCTTTTTTTCCGAACCTCATGAAACCTTTTGATGGTGATACCTTCGTAAATACATGCTCTCTAATATGAAATTCAAGTTCCCTCCTCCTTTGATCAGCATAACTCTTTTTTCTGCTTTGTGTTATAAGAAATATCTCACGAATAACCCTAATCTTTTCAGTTGTCACCTGAACTAATTTAGGTCCTAATAACTTTATTTTACCAACCTCTTCCCAATATATAGGTGTTTTTCACTTTCTTCCATACAAAGCTTCAAAATGTGTCATTTGTATACTAGCTTGGTAACTGTTGTTGTAAGCAAAATTGATCAAATGATAAGTGATCATTTCAACTTTCCTTTAAATTAATCACATAAGCTCCCAACATATCCTTTAAAGTCTGTATGGTTCTTTCTGACTATCCATCTAACTACGGATGAAAAGTTGTACTAAAATTCAGCTTGGTTCCTAAAGCTTGTTGTAAACTATTTCAGAATCTTAGAGTAAATCGCAGATCACGATATGAAACCATTCCAACCAAAATTCCTTATGACTTCACAATCTCATCTATGTACAACTTGGTCAATCTATCAAGTGAGTAATTTACCCGAACGGGTAAGAAATGAGC
>JAOXJP010179540.1:0-12490 GCA_025762735.1 Platanus orientalis
TTTAAGACACCAAGTGTGGGTGTGGGCTAGGCTGACTCGTCTACAAGCGGGAGTAGCACGAGTGCCGCACGGTCTCTCGAGCTTAGAGAAGCTGAGTCCGTGACATTATGGATGCATCCGTCTGGACTTTGTTTTGCCAATGATTTTCTATAATGTCACATTCGTTCCATCCAAACGGAGGCAAATTTTCTGGGGAAACACATTCATCGCTGTAGTCTTCTCAGTGTTGGGGGTGATGGGAATAATATCAGCGGTTCAACAAATGATTCTCGATGCCAAAATGTATCGCTTGTTTGCTAATGTGTAAAGAAATTGCTGCTAAAATGGGTACATTTATCGGGCACTGGAGGCTACCCAAATGGTCCCTGTGATCAGGGTTTTATCCTAACTCCAACTAGCTGTTTGGAGGCTTCATAAGAAAAATACATTGGATTTGCTTGGAGTCTCCTAATTTACTCTTGATCAATATAGATTTTGCTGCAGTAATAAGTATTTTTATGTTATAGAATGAAAAAGCACCCTCCCTTTGTTGCATATAGGTGCAACCTTGGACATAAGATTATGTTGTTGACGGCAGAATTTGCAACCTAAAGCAACAGAGGATTTTTCTATATCATACTAAATATCTTTTCATGGAAAAACTGGGCTGTCATCGTAAAGATGGCCAGTCCACTTAAGTTAGGACAAAACAGTTCGTGCTCTTCTTTTGTACCAAGCACAAAATTGACACCATTTCAGGCAATGCAGCAGAAGAGTGCAGCCACAATTGTCTTCATTATGTCAAGGCTCCACAGTAGGATCGTAACCCTTGTATATCGAATTCTAAGCAGTGTTTGGTGCCATTGGATGCATCCCTCTAGGTTTCCGATGATATTCTACTAGATGAATTTAGACCTCCTAACTGTATGTATTTTATCTATTGACCCAAAACAAAACAAAAAAAAAGACTTGATCTAATTTTGTTGTTAAACACATTCATCGATGTAGTTTTCATGGTGTTGGGTACAGTATCAGCAGTGACTCTCGATACCAAAATCTATTGTTTGTTTGCTCATGAAGACATTGCTACTGAAATGAGTAACTTCAATAGACAATATAGATTACTATATTGGGAGTTCATCCCAAGAAATTTCTCTAATCAGTGTGTCATCCAAATTTTCAAGTATCACATGCGCTATACTATGAAGGGACTCTGTAAGAAACTTTTCTGGGGTTGCTTGGAATCTCCTGATTTAGTTGAGGCTTGTTGGGTAAGAAAAAATGGATTTATTTTTTCAAAGCGAGTAATTTCGGAAATATTAAGAATTTGAACAAACAATACTCATTATTGTTATTAATTAAAACAAATTAAGTTTCATCAATTTTTATGTAAGTTCCAACACTATAAGAAAAAACACTTTGACAACGCATAAGAGAGTTGTCAAAAGTATAAAAATGAGTCGTCAAAATTTTTCAGTGACTCAAACCACTACATCACCAACATGTTGCAATAAATGTGTGACAGAAAATCTTTAGCGATTCCAAAAACTTTAGTCGCCAAAAGTAATTCATTTGCACAACGCCAATTGAATCGTCAAAAGGTGTCCCAATAACATTGCAAAAAATGGACTTGTGTCTTAGAAGATAAAGATATCAGACTTTTGGCGACGCAAAAAACATGTTGCTAAAGACAATTCTTTTTTTTTTATATATATATATTTTATTATTTAACATTCTACCACTCTCTGTGCATTGCCAAAAGGTAAAATTTTAATTTCTTTTTTATTTTTATAATTTTTTGCAACTCAATTGTTGAGTCGTCGAAAACATTTTTTTTTTAATATTATTTTCCGTGACAGAATTTGTGAGTCGCCCAAACCAACTCAAATTGTTCCAAATTAATCAAACATTCAAATTTTCTTGAAAACTTGTATGCACCTGTATTCATTCAAACTCAATCCAACCCAAATTGATCTAAATTCATCAAATTAATATATCTTATGTATTCATAACAAACACGTATCTAATTCAAAGCCAAATACAATCTCAAACTTAAACACATAAAAACCAAACAACTGTTCAAATAAATCCTAAAAAAGTACGAATACAATAGTCCAAATACAAATGAGTCATGCAATGATCCCGCTCCACAAAGCTATCATCGATCTATACAAACAAAAAACAATCAAATTAACATTTTATTAATCAAATTTAAAAGAAAATATATAAGAAACTGCTATCAATGACATAAAAGGAGAATGAGAGAATAAAGAAGGAAAGGGATAAAAATATATAAAAAATTTAAATCCAACCTATAAATGAATTGGTATCCATCTTCATCTACAGAATTTGGATTTCAAGTTTTACTATTGCTCAATCCCATAATAAGAATTACAAACAACTAGTTTGAGTTATATCATATAGTTTTCCCTTGATTAAATGAGCAGAATTTTTGTTATCAGGTCTTCTACTACTGATTCATCTCAATAGTAATCTCCACTTTTCATTTGTTTATACCCTCAAATATCATTTTATGTTTGTTGTTTTATTGCCTCATCTTTAAGTTTGATAAGTTTGGCACAACCTTTATATGTGTTCGAAAAGAACCTAAGATGTCATTGCCAGGTTCATTCAATTCTAGCCAAACACTAGAGGCCCCCATTGAATATGAGAAGGTCATGTCAAAAATGAAATGACATGACTCAATTTCTCATTATGTTCTAGGTTGAAAAGTAAGCATGCCGCATCCTTTTGCTTCTTTCTTCTTTCTGTTTCATTATGAGAGACTTGGCATATGGAAAAACATGACAATCTAGACACAGAACATTTGCTCTCTGATTGATCCTCTTTGATTAGCATATGGAAAAACATGACAATCTAGGCAGATAAGCAATATTGGAAAACAATTAGATACCACATGTTATGTTGCATGGATGTGAGTGGTGCACCTAACTTTAAAATTTTCCCTAAGCAATTATTACTTATGGCTATTTGACGATGTTGCGATCCTGCTGCAATAGTGGCTGAACAGCTGGATTTATGAGACTTAGTATTACAAATCTGAACCATTAAACCAAAACCTCTATATAGAGGTGGTTGGCCCTTTCCTTTTGACTTTTTGGGAAACAAATACAATAAGAGTGTTACTTTATTTCTCTTCCTCATTTCTCTGATTTTTATATAATCATTATAAGGCCTTTCAATTTCCTTGAGTACATGGCATAATATTGTAGTTCAATATTCCTAGGTAAGAGGTGCAATCAATCTAGGAAAGAGGCTATTTCACCGTGGAGACTAACTAGTAGTTACCCAATGGAAGTTATCAACTTGCATTTTTGTTTTTTGTTTTTTTTTGTTGTGAACTTGCATACATTGGTACTTGAAGAAATGCATGATGTCATTGAAAAGTGATCTAACACAAACTAATGCACGCCAAAAGAGATCAATTTGAGCTAAAATAAATAATCAAATAAATAGTTTTACAAGAGCATAAAAAACTCATTCCCTCCTGTACCTACTCAAGCCCACTTCACTTGTTGTATAACATTAACTTAATAGGTCACACATATATTCCAGCATAAGAGTTCAACATTTACAAAACATTTTACAAGTATTATAACATGGCCATTTCCAAGACAAACACTTGGTATCATTTTTATTTTGATGAAAAATAACTTCTAATCCCATTTAACACATCATAACAATAAATAAGATCCAACAAACACGGTCCAATACACATAGATCCCAAGTCAAGAACATCTTATTGAGATAACAAATTTTGAGCCATGTTCACCATTATAGAAAAGTGATGAGTTAACTACATTTTTTTTCTAAGATGCTATATGAAAGCCTCCCTCCACCCATGCCATGCTATTACAACCGCTTCAGTGTTTTCATGAGATTGTCTCGACCAACTCCTTCATGACTATTGAGCAGCTCCATGCACTTGGCAATGGAATAGGGCTCAGTCTTTATAGTTGGAGAATGAGATTTAGATGCTACAATGTAACATAATCCACCAATCAAATATTTTTATTCACAGTATCAAAAATTTTATATTAACCATATATATGTGTCCCACACTTGATCATTTGATTGGTGGATTATGATACAAATTTGATTGAGTGTTACTAGGGTTTGTTCTTCTTCACTTTCAATGCAAAAATTTCAATGGATTCTCTCTCTTCACCTTCTTTCACTATAATTTAACCATGAATCCATAATAAAAAAACCATTGATCGTTAAAAATTTTCTTTGAGAAATCAATTCCTTTATAAATTGAGCTAGATTTAGGATTTAAGAGCTTATCTTGATCAATGGAGAGGGATTTCTCCTCTTCTTTCCCAATTCTTCCTCCTTTCTCTCCCTTGGTGTCTCTCTAATGTTTTGGGGTCCTAATTTAGAAAATTGGGGGAGGGGGGGTTGTTTCGTCACAATCCTAGCTTCAAGAATGGGAAAAATTCTGTATTTTTAGGTCCATATATTTTTTTCCAGGTTCCCAACTTTCAACTGCTCCAAAAAATTTTCGACTGGCCTAAACACTTAGAGCGCTCGAAATCTATTTCCTGAATTTTCGACCGCAGCAAAATACTTTAAGCACTCAAAGTTCAACAGGTCGAATATTTTTTCGATTGGTAGAAATTGACCTGTTTGGAATTTTTTTAGTTTTTTGGGCACTCTCCCTTGGTCCATATCTCCTTCTAAGTTCTTAAACCTTCAATATCACTCTACGTCTCATATTTGGGTAATAATTTTACTCACCATCTCATCCCATTCTCTTGTTTCTTTACTTAAAATAGATTAAGCTTATGCGGGGTGTTACAAATTAACCCTAAACTCCTTGGCTTATTTATATGTACGTTTTAGGGACCAGGTGTAACCGTTGTCCACATATTATCTTCAAGCATAGTAAAACTTCTTTGGCTCTGTGGTTTTTCCCCAATTTGGGGTTTTCCATGTAAATCATGTGTTCTTTTGGTATTCTTGTTTTGATTGTTTTTTGTTTGATTAATATTGCATCCCAAGATCATGGATTAGGTAATTTGTAACAACCGGTATCAAAACTTGGTTTGAGTGGGAGCAATGAAAACTACAACAAAAGAATTCACAAAGTTCATGTTGAAAAATTCAATAGTACGAATTTCTATTTCTAGAAAATGCAATTAGAAGACTATCTCTACTAGAAGAATCTTTATCAACCGCCTAGAGGAAAAGAGAAAAAACTTGCAATGATGTCAGATGCAGATTAAAAGGTACTCAACAAAAAAGCCCAAGGTACTATCCGACTCTCTCTATCGTCATAAGTTGCTTTTAATATATCAAAAGAGAAAACTACAGAATATCTTATGGCTTCCTTATCGCGAATGTATGAAAAACCATCTACTTCGAGTAAAGTTTTTCTAATGAAGGGATTATTTTACATGAAGATGGTTGAGGGAAAAACTGTTGCTAAACATCTAAACGAGTTTAATACAATCATGAGTCAGTTAACCTTGGTAGGCATAAACTTTGATGACAAAGTTAGGGCCTTATTGATACTATCTTCTTTACCTGGGATGGTTTGGTTATGAAATTGAGTAATTTCTCAGGTTTGGGCACACTAAAATTTGATGATGTTGTGAGTGTTATGTTCAGTGACGAAGTTTGAAGAAAATCCTCAAATGAATCATGAGGAAATGCACTGAGTGTAGAGAATAGAGGAATTAAGGACAATTAAAAAGGGAAAAACCATGGGAAATCTAAATCAAATGGTAGATCAAAATCAACAAAACCCAAAGTTGAATGCTAGAATTGCAATAAGAAAGGATACCTAAAGAATGATTGTTGGGATCCAAATAAGAACACACATGGAATTGATAACAAGTAAAAGGATTCTTCTATGAATATTGCAAGTGATGATATTGAAGATGCTTTGATTTTTGCATTTGATTATAAATCTGAATCTTGGGTTATAGATTATGGTGTCTCCTTTCATGCTACTGCAAATAAAAAATGTCTCAAGAATGATGTGCAATGTGATTTTAAAAAAGTATATCTTGGTAATGATAAAACTTGCAACATACTTGGGAAAGGAGATGTTCAAATCAGTTTTGCAAATAAAACTACATGGTAATTAAATGATGTAAGACATGTACCTAGTTTAAAAAGAAACTTGATATATGTCGGTCAGCTTGCAAGTTCTGGTTATTTGATGACTTTCACAAGTGATTCATGGAAGGCTACAAAAGGATCTATGGTTGTTACTCGCGATAAGAAGAAAAATACTCTTTACTTGACCAATAATGCAAATGGTTTCATTGTAGTTTTTGAAACAGGTGTAAACTTAGACACATGGCATTATAGACCCACCAAGCATATAAGTGAAAAAGAAATGAAAATTCTCCATTCTAAAGACAAGCTACCAGGTCTTAAATCTTTAGACTTGGAGTTGTGATGATTGTGTTTTGAAAAAGTAAAAGAAAGTTAGATTCTCGAAAGCCAAAAGGTCGTTGAAGTCAAAAAGGTTAGAACTGGTTCACACAGATGTTTGGGGGCCATCTTAGGTACCTTCTTTTGGTAGATCTTTTTTACTTTATCACTTGTATTGATGATGCTACTATAATTCCTAAGTCAATTATCCTAGAGGGGGTTGAATAGGATATTTTCAATTTTTAAGTCTTCTTTTAATTTAAATACAATGTCACTTATATCAATTCAATTATGAAAGAGCAATTTGCAAGAGTAATTAATATAACTAAGTTCAAGACTAAGGCAAATTTATCATGCAATGTGAGTAATAAGGGATTTAGTATAAGTGAGAAATGATAGCATGAAGATTTGAAGCAACAAACCACAAGGCAAGTTTTATAGTGGTTCGGCACGATTGCCTACATCCACTCTCCAATCCCATAAAGGGGGTGTATTGATTTTTATTAATAGTTCTAACATCTATTACAAGGAAATCAATCAAACTTACTAAACATGCTTGACAAACATGTTTTTCCTCCAATGCCTCTAATGGAGGGAATGCAATGCCCTTGGTGTCTCCGGCAAGTGCTCCACGTCCGGTGTCTCCGACGGACATTCTCAAGTGAAGATATTGATGAAGATGGAAAGTAGCAAGGTGCTTGGCTTCTTTGAAGGTAGATGTGACTATAGGGTAGCACCAATTGTGAAGGCTTGATCTCTTTTGGGCAAGCTTCTTCCAAGGAACTCTTGTGGGGACAAGAGCCTTAACCTTTTGTCCAGGTGAAATGATGAATACTTACTTGATCTCCTAGACTCACACACCAACTTCTAACAAGGTTTACTATTTTTGTTCAAGATGAGATTTTCCTCAATAAGTGAAGATTTTAGAAAATAAGAGTGCTCAAAGATTGTTCTTTTCCTTCAATAACATGTGTAGAAGTTGTTAGTTAGGTCTCCCAATAGTTTCGGCTTTATAGCCAAAGAATAGGAACCAAGAGGAGGGAGAAAAGCAGGTAACAACTCTAATTTAGATTGTTGCCAGCTACCTTAGGCGCCCCCCATGACTCTGGGGTGCCTCAGGTACCCCTTGGCAGGTGCCCTGCAGTCCTCGCGAGCCCCCCGAGTGCCCCTTGGCAGGCGACCCTCAATCCTCACGGGCGCCCCAGACCAAAATCCAAAGAATAGGTTTTCTAGAATTTCTCAAGCGAGGCGCCCTGCAAACCACTCGGACACCCCAGGTATGCCCTCTGGGGCGCCCCAGAGTCTTCGCAGGCGCCCTAAGTTCCCTTGTTTTCCGTTATTTACCTTTTTGTTATTTTTTTGGTCTTTTTGTGATTCCTTTGGTCATTTTCTTAGAAGAACCACTTTGAGGCCTTATGCCTAGGGTCATAGGCTATCAAATGGGTGAGAGACCAAGGGCCTTATGGTTCCAGGATACCTTAGGCAAGAGAACTTGAGAATTAGGCAAAACACCTACAAACCTTCTTGGAGGAATTTGGAAGGCATATTGTTTGGCTTGCTTAAGGCCTCCTTGAGATGGTGAGCTTTGCTCTTTTCTTCACTTGAAGGTGGCTTTACAGATACTCTTGGACTTAGGCAATATTACAATTTGGAACAAATACCTATACATCAATACTAGGAATGAAATTGACAAAACATAAAGAGCTAACAATTACTAGAAAATTATGGGTTTATTTTCATAAACAAAAGTTTGATGTGCTGGATATTTTCAAGAAGTGGAGAGCCTTGGTTGAAATGAAACATGTTTAAAACTAAAATGCCTAAGGTTTGACAATGGATGAGAGTATTGCAACAAGAATTTAAAAATTACTTCTTTACAAATGGGATTAGACAATAGATAACCATTCCTAACACACGATAGCAAAATGACATCACATAAAGCATGAAAAAAATGAATGTAGAGTGCTCTAGGAGCATGAGGTTGCATGCTGGATTGTCTAAGCAATTTTCGGTAGAGTAGTGAACACTACTGCATCCCTGATTAATCATTGACCTTTAGTACCATTAGGTGGTGGACTGCCAGATGAAGCATGGACTGGAAAAATGGTAAATCTTTCACATTTATGAGTGTTTGGTTGTATCTCTTATGTCATATTGATGCTAAAAATATAAATAAACTACACTCAAAATCTAGAAAATATACTTTCATTGGATATGTTTATGATGATTTGGGCTTTCGGTTTTGGAATAAAGAAAATTGGAAAATCATAAAAAGTAGAAATATTGTATTCATTGAGAAAGTTAAGCATAAGGATAAGACAAATGTATAAAAAGACAAAAATGAGTATGTGGAACTTGAAGAAATTTATAAAAATGATGTACCAAATATACATGAAAATGAAAATCTACAAATGGATCCTCGCACATATTCTTACAGTAAGAAGGTCCTCCAGAACTCTTAAGCCTACATAGTATTTTTCTCATTTTCTATATTATTTGTTATTAACTGATAGTGGTGAGCATAAATGTTATGATGAAGTATTGTAGGTTGAAATTAGAACCAAGTGAGAACATGCCATAGATAAAAATATGCAATCATTATTATCAAACCAAACATAGGACTTTGTTCAACTACCTAAAGTAAAAAAATACATTAGATAACAAATGGGTTTATAGGTTGAAGGAAGAATATGATGGAAGTAAGCACTGCAAGGCCCGACTAGTTATGAAAGGGTGTCAATAGAAGAACGATATTGATTAATGTGAATTATTCTTTTCTATGGTTACATTAAACATAATAAGAATTATGTTAAGCATTGTAGTAGTAGAAGATTTTCATCTTGAGCAATTAGATGTTAAAGCAACATTTTTCCATGGTAATTTGAAAGAAGATTTCTACATGCATCACCCACAAGGATATGCTATTGCAAGAAAGGAGGGAATGGTGAGTAAACTCAAAAGGAGTTTATATGGTTTAAAGAGGTCCTTGAGATAATGGAATATTAAATCTGATAGGCTTATGTTTGATAAAGGTTCTAAAAGATGTCATGAAGACCATTGTTGTTATTATAAAAGTTTTGATGACTATTATATCATACTCCTTTTATATGTAAATGATATGCTTGTTGCAGGATCAAATATACATGAAATAAATAATTTGAAGGAACATTTGTCAAAGGAATTTAAAATGAAGGATTTGGATGTTGTGAAACATATTCTCGGTATGAGAATAAGTAGAGACAGAATGAATCACACATTGAAGTTGTCTTAAGAAAAATATGTTGAGAAGGTTCTAAGCAGGTTTAATGTGCAAGATGTTAAACCAATTAGCACAGCACAAACTGGCAATTTCAAACTTTCTAAGAACATTTTCCTAAGACACAATAGGAGAAAGAATACATGTCCAAGGTTGCATATGCTTTAGTTGTGGGTAGTTTGATGTATTCCATGGTCAGTACAAGGCCAGATATTGCTCATGAAGTGGGAGTTGTAAGAAAATTTATGAGTAAACCTAGGAAAATGGAATAAGAGGCGGTTAAGTGGATCTTAAGATACTTGAAAGGTACCACTAATGCAGTATTGTGTTTTGAAGGATTAGAGATTAAATTACAAGGATATGTTAATTCAAAATTGGTTGGGATTTTGATAAAAGAAGAAACATTACGGGGTAAGCCTTCACATTAGGCAATACAACATTTAGTTGGGTATCACAATAGTTCAAGTAGTCTTTTGATGTTTTTCACCTCACAGGCTACTTCTACCAGTTGGCCATACCACATGAGGAATGGTGGTCTTAATGAACCATGGAGCCCTTTTTGCATTGTTATCTAATCTACAAAACTTAAGATTCCAAAGACACAAGAACCCCTTTGTTATCCTGTGGCCAAAGTCTTAAAACTCGGTTTGGTCCAATCAATTAGGTAAGCTAATTCGAGAATTGGCTCCTTTAGCAATTTGGGATTAGCTTGGATCCAAACTGCATAAAAGTAGGTGAAAACTAAATGACTTGATTGTAATTGTGATTAAATTGTATGATTAGGATGGTTTAGTTAGATGACGAAGAATATACTATATTTTCCCAACTTTTCTTGATGTATTAATAACCTTGATTGTTTATCTTTTTTGAATTCATAATTTGATTTCATAAATTATGATTACAAAAATCTAGTCCCCATAAATTTCTCAAGGAATTTAATCACTTGATCAAGATTATAGAAGGTTGTTTCTCTTTGTACAACCTTCTATAGAAGCTAACAAGGAAATGATATGGTTGTAGGACTTAATGGAGGATTTGGGTAAGAAGCAAGAGAACACTAGGCTATATATTGACAGTTAGAGTGTCATTCGTCTTATGAAGAATTCATCCTTTCATGCTAGGATCAAGCACATTCATAGGAGGTGTCATTTCATATGGTCACTTCTGGAAGATAAGGTGTTGAGACTAGAGAAGATTCCTACAAGTCAAAACCCTATAGACATGTTCACAGAGGTCGTCACTATAGAGAAACTAAAGTTGTGCTCAACATCATTTGGTCTTCAAGCTTGAAGACAAGGAGGAGAGTGTCATGAGTTTCACATTATTAGAAGCCTTGTCACAGGTGCAATATGTAGTCTTGCAAAAAGGTTGTAATTAGACTCTAAGTAGGAGATTGTTATTTTGTGGAGCCTGATGTTTCTGATGATCCAAAGAGGTATTAGTGATTAAGCCACAACTCCATCATTTGAGCATACTAGGGGGGAAATGCACCCCTTGCTTGGGGTTCTAGGGGCAAAGCCCCTAGCCCGAAGGAAAATATCATAGTTTTACATGGTGGCAGATTGACCCTAAATTCCTTAGGATATTTATATGTACCATTTGATGACTAGGGTTGTAAGTGCTTTGCACATTTTTTCTTCCAGCATAGTGAAACTTCTATGACTTTGTGGTTTTCCCCAGATTTAGGTTTTTCCACATAAATCATGTGTTCTTGTGGTATTCTTGTTTGGTTGTTTTCATTTGATTAATATTGCATCGTAGGTAGGATCATGGATTAGGTAATCCCTAACAAAAGCAACCCACCTTTGAACTTGTCCCACCTCAAGGATTGTCTGGGCTAAACATCAGTTTGATCATATGACATTACAGTGTGACCTCTCACTTATTTTGGAGTTTTACAAGATATTTTTCTCAGCCTCCATTATAAGCAATAAAAATATGAGGTTTTGATCACAGAATCAGCTAAATCTTCATCCAAGGCAATTTATGGGCTGAGAACCATCCAATAAAAAGAATCCAGGTCTTCTGCTACATGAGAATGTGCTTTTGCCTAAAACAAAAAAATAAAATCAAGAGCATGTATAACCCATGTTCCCTACCCTAGTGTGGGTAGTTGCAGCATCATCTCTCAAGAAGATCTTCTTGGGGTCAAATCCAATCAAGAGTTGTATAGCAATTATCTCCTAGTGTGGGTGATTGCAGCATCACCTCTCCAGGAAAGAGGTCTTGAAGCTAAATCCTCCTAGTAGCATTCCACAATTGATTGACAACATTTGTTTTTCCTGTGTATGGTGTGGGTCTTGTACTATAGGGAGGTAAGAATACGTTTGTTTAGGTAGGTATATGTTCTTGTTATGGTGGTGGTTTTTTTTTTTTTTTTTTTTTTAATTTAAAATTTTTTCTTTATAATGGAGTTGTATATTAAAATTTAAAAATAAAAAAGATGAAGAAACCTACCAACATGATGGCCATCTAAGTGACCAAAAACTACTTTATTAAAGGCATGCGAGCATGCGATTATTGACCGAGAAAGAAAAGAAAATTATGAAAATAATGCAAATCCACTTTATTAAATAAAGCATGTCGCTTTCTCATTTTCACTGCACAAATGTTGTCATGTTGTTTATTAGCTCACTACTTTCTTAAGCTTTCTCTAGCCGAAACTCTAAAAAAGATTAGAGGTGTATAGTTCATTGTGTGTTTGTGTGTTTAATTTTCCTATTCATGTTTTTCCACCCTCCTTTATATTTTTATTTATGAGGTCATTATAATTTTATGGGATTTTTGCCAAATCGGTTCAAACTTTTGGCAAAATTACCAAATAACAAGGTAAGACAACATGATATC
>JAOXJP010179562.1:0-12490 GCA_025762735.1 Platanus orientalis
CAACTTAGGAGAAAATCATCAAAGCTTAAAAGAAAACATAAATTTGCTAAAGGAGACTAAGTGAGGAAAAACATTCCTCAAACTAGAAAAAAAGAAACTAGTTGATGACAATGAAATGTTGTCCAACAAAACTCTAGAACTTAAATAAAAAGTCAAATCTCTAGAAGAGAACAAAAGGAGTCTTGACCTCATATGCTCCAAACTGTCAAAAAGATCAATTAATCTAGTTGCTTAAATAAATGAGTTAAAAGAGTATGAGAAGAAATCTCTTAGTCTCCTTAACCAAAGGAATGAGAATCTAAAGAATGTCAATGTAAAAGGCAAAAATAAAATCAATGTCTTCCTACAAGTCAAAATGTATGATGTAAGATATTCCTTTTTCAAAAATAAAACTCTTACTCATCATGTAAGAAGAAAGTACCTAGTCTATTAAGAGGCTATGACCCAACCTCTAGAAGAAATGTCTCAACTTTTCTAGAATACTTCTAATTAAATGCCATTATTATGGATTGAATAGCCATATAAGGGTTGAATGCATCAAAAGACAAAGGAATTTGTATGCCCAAAGTTTCCAAAAGTGTAGGAGAATAAACCAAGCTCATTTTCAAAAGACTCATGATACAAGAAATATAAAATGGAAAAATCAATTTTTAGAACCTAAACATCATTTAAAAAAAGAAAAAAGAAATTGATCACCCAAGAGAAATCAAAATTCAAGAAAGATGGATCAAGAAAATTTGGGTAAGAAGAGATGAACTCACATCCTATGTTGGAGTGAGAGCATGTCAAGATGATATCTTGACAATGGAAATGACCCAATAGAGGTTATAGGAAAGAGGGCTTTAGATGATCCAGATTGGATCTAAGCCCTACAAGTAGGATTAAAACAATCCTAAAGGAATGATCTTAAAATTATCATAAACGGCTATGTAGATGATCTTAGCTTAAGGAATAAAGCCAAACTAGAGGTATGGGAATATGTCTAGGTGAATGGCATCAGCCTTGATTAAACACCTTGATAAGGAAGCATAAAAGGTGTTGATCATCTATCTAGAGTGTCAATTTTTCTAAGCGTGTGTGAAACCATACTAGATTCACATTCTTGGATTCCATTGCTTGAGCAAATGCAACTCAAACTCTTAAATGCATATGAAAAATTAGCCTAAGATGTGTGCATGTGACTATTCATAATCTATTATGCCTAATTATTTATCATACATATCATGATGACATTACTCTTATGCAGTACATTCACACACACATATATATATATATGCATGTCACCTTAACATACTTGAAGCATGTGTGCTCCCCAAAACACATCTATAGACTATTATTAGTGATCTTATGCCTAGTTATACACATCATTAAATCACTAGTGACATATTGACCTTGATTGGCACATCTTTATATGTCACTTATGTTTCTATGACCTATCATGCATATTATTATGCTTCAATGCATGAAATTTGTTCTAATATGTTCATTTGTGCGATGGTCATTGATCTTGATCCACAATTCATAACTAGCATGTCTATTAGGGATAATTCCATTCTCAAACCTATATGTTTATCAAGATCACTTGTTCCACCTATATTCTTCCCATTATCAATTCATAACAGAAAATTAAGGAAAAAAGGAATATGAGAATGAAAACCTCATAAGAGATATGGAATTAAAGGGGGTCCTTAGAGTACCTCAAGAAAATCAAAGAGCTTGAGGAGGACAAGAGGAAGTCACCTTCCATGCTAGTGCAAGGAAATGACAAATTTGAGAAGATGATCTCTATGGGAAGAGACCATGAGGACATGAGAGGACTTGGATCTGATTCCAATATCAATCGCACTTTCTCCTTACAAAAAACTAAGAATGTCTTTGTGACAGCTAAAAGAAAGGCTAATGCACAAGCCTCCCATAAGGGTAAGGTGAAAGTGTATTCTCAAGGGCCATCATAAAGGTCTTATGAGATAGAAAGGAAAAAAATTACATTCAAGGGTAAAGGTCACGTGAAACAAGGTAAGGATTTCAGGAAACCAAAACCTTAACCATATTCATATGCTAAAGTAGCATGGAATAGCTTTTAAGTCAATGAAGTTTTTACCTTTAGAGGATTTTCAAAGAATAACTCCACTTCTAGAAATCCCAAAGGGTAAGTTAGAAGAAACTCCTCAATCATTTCATACTATATCTTCTAGGAGAAACCAATTTCAAACTTCTTAAACCTAGAAGAACTCGATCAAGTAGGAAGTGGATGACATCAAGTCTTAAAAACACCAAACTTTAAAGGAAATACATAATGGGGAGAATGTCAACTAGAGGAATTATTGTCAAAACCTTGAGAATGAGAACCTTATCAAGGAAAAGCAACTAGCCCAAAAGGAAAAGATAAGAAAGTATGGGCTAAAGTGCTTAGTCACCCAAATGGCTCTAAGAGCTAGGAACATATCAAGGTTTTATCTTGATAGTGAGTTCTCAATACATATGACCATTATAGGTCACTGCTTGTCAGTCTTGAGGGATCCTAAGGTGCGAGTATCACACTTGGTGATAGAAACATTGCCAAGATCATTGGCAAGAGAAATATAGAGGCCCTTGGTGTTCCCACACCCTCAAATGTCTTATTTGTACAAAGCCTAAAGCACCATCTAATTAGTATAAATCTTTGTCAAAGGGTTTAAGGACAAGCAACAATTGCTTTGTCATAAAAAAATCAACAAGCATGAGTTGGATGCTTGTCTTATGTCTAAAATGGATAAGACTAATCTTTGGCAACAAAGGTTAAGTCATATCAGCTTTAGAGACATAAAAAAAGCTAAAGGTAATAGTCAAAGGCTTGATTAGATTGACCCAAGATTGTAAAAAGGGTAAACAACCTAGAGTCCCTTATTAAAAGTCAAATCAAATAGGGTCATCTAGGCCTATAGATCTTCTCCACATGGACTTGGCTGGTCCAACAATAATAGAGAATCTAAGAGGTGAGAAATATTTTATGGTAGCGGTGGATGATTTCTCATGTTTCACTAAGGTGGCTTCCTAAAAAGAGAAATCTGAGGCCTTTAATGGGTCCTTAAGTAGTTGTAAAAGAACTCAAGTTGAAAAGGGCATCCTCATTTAGCACATTGGAAGCAGCCAGGGAAGGGACCTCAAGAACCACAAGTTCTCAGATTTGTGTGATGAGAATGGATCAAGATGAACTCTTATCACAATAAAGCTCAGAGGATGAAGGTGATGCTCAATCTCATCCTAAGGGGAGAAGGATCACAAAAGGGATTATCACTCAATGATCTCCTTGGTAATCCAAAGGATGAAGTAAGAATAAAAAGGCAGATCTAAAACATCTTATGCCATCTCTATTTCACTTCTAAGATAAAGCCTTAGAAAATAGGCTTTAAATGATCCAGCTTGGATCAATGTCATGCAAGATGAGCTCAACAAAATCAAGAGAAATGATGTACAGTTTCAAACTAAGAGACCCTCTAACAAGAACATCATTAGAATAAAATGGATATATAGATACAAACATGACAATCATGACATAAGATGAGAAATAAGGCTAGACTTATAGCCAATAGATATGCTCAGAGAGAAAACACAGTCTTTGAGGAGACATTTGCACCTATGGTTAAGAGTGTCATTCGATATGTCCATAGAACAATCAATTTTAGCTTCTAGTATCCATTTAATACCACACCAGTGTTAGCTAGTTATTTAGATGCTGATTGAGTAGGCAATGTTGATGACCGTAAAAAAAAGTGATGGATGCTTTTATGTATGAAACTATTTTATCTCATAGCATAGTTATAAGCAAAATTTCATATCTCTATCGACAACCGAGGCAGAATATATTGTCGTTGGAAGTGGATGCACACAACTACTATGAATGAAGCAGATGCTTGTGGATTATGAGTTATCTCAATCAATGATGAATCTGTTCATCGACAACTCTAGTGCGATCCAAATTTCCAAAAATCTAGTCCAACACTCTAAACCCAAGCATATTGATATTCATCATCATTTCATTCGTGAATTGGTTGAAGAGAAAAAAATATCCCTAGAGCATGTATAAACTGAGGAACAACTAGCAGATATCCTCACAAAAGCCTTGGACTCAAAAAGATTCGAATGTCTTTAAGGTGCAATGGGAGTGTGTTTTCTTTAAAGACACATTAAACAACACCCTACATCAATAAGAAAACATATATTTGGGGTAAGTGGGACCAATAAAGAAAAAACGAGGGAAATCTGGGGTTTTTACCTAAAAGATTCTATTTTGGATTGATCCAAACTGGCAATATCTGGAGGAAATGAACCATCACTCAATAATAAAAAGGGGGAAAAAGGCCTAGTTAGATCTAAGAACGAACTAGGATCAATCTATAATCATTTTCCTCTCCTCCCTCCTATTTTTCACTAGATTATCAATCTTCAAAACTCCTAGGCCATGTCAAAGTGAGATTTAGGGAAAGCTCCTCTGCCTGAAAAGGAGTAGGTCAAACAACCTAGAATGTCATCCACAAACTTTGGAGCATTGTGGAACTCCGTTGCCTTCCACAACTATACAAACATCTTCTTGAAGAATCACATTTTCATTGAGAGGTACATGAAGCAAACAACACTTCATTACTTCACGATAGGCATAGTGATTCCTAATGACGGGTGGTTGCAACTCACCATCATCAAAGGCAAGGTGTAACAAGAAGCCATTTGCATCTTTTACTCCAACATCCACAACATTGATTACATTCATCTATCCTTTAAGACAGAGGTCTATAGAGTTCGCATGCTGATCAGTCAAGACCAGATTGCCATGTTGGGGATTTCTTGTCCCACATCTAATGTTGTTGTTTTGCCCAACCAGGGGATTAACAAATCTTGTATTTCTAAGCTCTTTGAGAGAGAGGTAGTTCCTGGTTTAGGAAATTGCTAACCGTTGAGTGCTGTATGGTGGCTAGAGTACTTGATATCATCCTTGTGCACACTTTACTACTGATTACACACAAGACCACCATGACAGATGATAGGGGGCATCTAGTTGCCAATTTGATGGAGGGCAAGTCCATCAACATCCTAACTATCATGTGCCAAGTTATGTTGCAGACATCCATAGACGATGGGACAAAGAGGGGTCTACCTTATGGTGTCCTAGTCACTCAAATTTTGGAGTAGTGCGGTGTCACATTCCCTAAGGATGTCGTGACTCTGCCATAGGGCCTTTTGATTAATAATGCTACCATCAAGAGGATGAAAGGTTAGAGGAGAGCTATGCCACAAGTAGCTAAGGTAGCTGGAGAGGTAGCTTAGCCTATCCAAGATCCTATTCATGCTCTTGCACCAGCAGAGGTTCCACCACCAGCTTCAGAGCCTCTAGTAGTTGGTGCCTCAGCATCCATACCTCTAGCTCCTACCTCCTCTGAGACTATAGCCCCAGGACTTTTGGTGACTCTACCTCCTGCACTCTCGACTCTAATTTGAGATATTTATGGTGACTTTAAGTGTATTCTCAAGTGCTTTGACTGCCTTGGGAAGAAGGTGGAAAGCATGGATCAGCGGCTTGTCCACATCAAGGGGTTTTGATCCCTCTCGAGCACTAGCACCTAGAATTATCCTTGACATTCTCGCCAGTGATGAGGATGAGGATGAGAATGAGGAGAGTAATGAGGATGCATAGAGATTAAAGTTTTTCTTTTTGCTAAATTTTGATGTCTTCATTATCATTTTGGAACTTAGAATAGTAAATCTTTTGGAAATCAATGAAAATATCATTGCTTTTTGCTATAATCTACATTTTATGATAGTCTATCTCTCCATTTCTATGATATCCTCTATGACATGTATTTAATATAAAATCTTTGGTTTCCATGCCAAAAATGGGGGGAGTTAAGTAAAATTGGCAAATTTTGACACTCAAAGGAAATTTTGAACTAAAAAATTGGTATATCATACTCGAGGGAGTAAAAATGAATTGCCAAAGTTAGGAGGAGAAAAACATAAAGACTAATGTAATTTTATATATCATTAATCTAAGAAATGATAAAGTGAAATATCTTAAGACTAATTGTGCTCAACTCATAATCACTTGCACTTATGCTCATGTATTGTACTTGTCACTTCACTTCATAGGCATATGCATTTCATTTCATTCATTTGTTTGTTTGTGTGCTCATTGTACTTTATCATTTGGCTAGACTAATCTTGGTATGAGAAAGGTATACTTTTGTCAAATGAGTTTCAGGAACATAAAGCTAAAATACACTGCAAATGAAGAAAAATCATTGAAAAGCCCAAGCACGTATCAAGGGGGCAAGCCAAAGAAATTCGTTGAAGATATAGCTAGTGTTGGAATTCATATAATCATTATAATATTCATTTTCTCCATTTTCATGTATTTTAAGTTTTGTCGTGGAATTCCCAAAGGGGGAGGTTGTAAAAGTAATATGTTGTAATATCATGAAGTCCAAAATACAAGTATGATATAGATTAGGACATGAGTTGAGTCATGTTATAGTCTAGGAGGTTCTTGGATCCAAGCATCTTGAAGATCATCAACAAGCCCTAAGAAGACCTTAAGAGATCAATTCTATAGTTGACAAATCATCTCGAAGGGTTCACACTTCATTCCAAACTCTCATAAGGTAAATCAAGAAAAGTGACATGACCACGGTGAACCAAGGGTCCATAAAGGGTTTCCAAAGGTTCACGGACCTTCCCGGACCAAGGAGGGGCAATCCTAAGTCATTACAACCTTCTCAATGGGTTTAAGGCTAATTTTTGTGACTTGGGGTCGATCTAGGATCGATTTAGGATTGATTTAAACCTCCTAGTTTGACCCAAATAATTTGCATCGATCTAGGATCAATTCAGGATCGAACCAGTAACTCTCGAGTTGCATGTTTTGAGTGTTTTTGCATTTAGATCAATCCAAACTAGCGGAAACACTGTATAACAGTTAAAACTTTAAAAATCTATTTCTAATCAGTGGTCCATATTATTTGACTATTGGAGAATGTTCTAATCCTATGGACACAAGTGATTTTCATCAAATATAAAAGGGATTAAACTCCAAATGAGAAACCTATCATCATGAATGCTCTTTGATAAAAACTTGCTTGTTTTTTGAGAAATTCATGAGAGATTCAACTATCTAATCTATTGGAAATCTCTCTCTAATCCTAGATAGGAAAATTTATATTCTTTTGACCATTTCTAGCCTCCTCTCTACATTGCTAAGGCAAATAATTAAGAGGTAGGAACCAAGGGTTGTCCAAGAAAAGTCCTTGTGAAGAAGAATGTGGGCTTGATAGTCATATTGTACTCAAAGAGGAGTAACCCACCAGGATTGGCTCTCTAACTTGAAGAACCAACCAAAAGGCATTGGGGAGCTAGAGTCACATCTTGCTCAAGGAGGAGTAACCCCAACTTATGTGTAAGGAAACACCAACCTTTAAAGAGGTAAACACTTTTCTTAGAATTTAAATTTGAGTTATTGAGCCTCTCTCGCTAGAGACATAGGGAGAAGTGGCACTACCGCCAGAGACAGTAGTAGTGTAGACCTTTAGCTCTTCCACCGAAGACACCAGAAGAGTAGACCATAGACCACACCCATTGGAGACACTAGGTGTAGCTTACTTGGCAAGTAGATTAGGCTTTTGGTTAATTTTAGTCTTGATTGTAATATTTTTAATCTTAATAAAATTATATAGCTCGGTGGTGGGTTTTTGAGAGTGGACGTAGGCCACTATGCCGAACAACTATACATCTTGTGTAAATTGTGATTGTTTATGGTTTGCCTTTAAATTTGTTATTTATATTGTCAAGCATTGCACATATTGATATAATCTCATATGCAATACAATTGAACATATTCATATTCATGTACACATTTCAATTGCAATCAAACATCGGGAACAACTTAAATAATTAAACAAGCAATTGAATTTGGGGTAATTGAAAAGTGTTTTAAAAATATTCTATTCACCCCCTCTTGGATCAATATTGGAACTTCAGGATTTACCTCAAATCACCCCTATAAAGCAAGATATGTAAATGTAATATATTGTAAAATACATGAATTGTAAAATACATGAATTGTAAAATACATGTATTGTATAAACTATGACATGAATAGTCATGTTAGAATTTAGGAGGTTCCTGAGTCCAAGCCTCATGAAGATCATCATCAAGTCTCAAGAAGACCTTAAGAGAGTAAACTGGGAGCATATGAGTCATCCTGAAGGATCCATAACTCACTCCAAGCTTTCACAAGATAAATCAAATAAAGTGTGGTAGCTAAGGTAGACCAAGGGTCCAAAGAGGAGTTCTAAAGGTCTTAGGACTTTTTCAGACCATAGATGGGTGTTCTAAAGCTTTCTATTGTAGTTTTAAGAATTTAGAAGGTAATACAGGGGATTTGGATCAATCCAAGATTGATCCACATCAATCCAAATTACTTGGATCGATCTAAACTTATTTGGATTGATCTAGGATCGATTCACATCAATCCAAATTAATTGGATCAATCCAAACTTTCGGCAACACTCGGGTTGCAGGTTCTAAGTATTTTTTGCACTTGGATTGATCCAAAGTTGTGAAAACACTATATAATGGTCTAAACTTTAAAAAAAAAATAGTTTCTAATCAATGGGTGAGATCTTTTGACCATTTGAAAATATTCTAATCTAATGGACATGAATCATTTTCGTTCAATATGTAAGGAGAAGAACTCAAATGAGCAAGACAATGGTCATGAATGCTCTTTGATAAAATCTTGCTTATTTTTGGGAAAGCTATGAGAGATTCAACCCTCTAAAATTGTTGTGAATCTCTCTCTCAGCCTAGATAGGAAAATTTATATCCCATTGACCATTCCTAGCCTTCTCTATACATTACTAAGTCAAATCTTAAAGAAGAAGGTACCAAGGGTTATCTAAACCCTTGAAAAAAAAAAGGTAAGTTTGATAGTCACATTGTTCCCAAGGAGTAACCCATCAAGATTGGCTCTCTAACTTGAAGAGCCAACCAAGAAGCAATTGGGGAACAATAGTCACATCTTGCTTAAGGAGGAGGAACCCCAACTTGTGTGCAAAGGCAACACCAACCTACAAAGAGGTAAACCCTTGCCTTAACATTTTATTAAAGTTATTGAGACCTCTCCCACCAGAGACACCGAGAGAATTGACACTACCACCAGAGACACCGGTAGTGTGTACCTTTGCTCTTCCACTGGAGACATTGGGTGTAGCTTGCTTGGCAAGTATACTAGGATTTTGTTAATTTTATCATTGATTCTATTATCTTCAATCTTAATAAAATTACATAGCTCGTGTTGAGCTTTTAAAAGTGGATGTAGGCTATTATGCGGAACCACTATACATCTTGTGTATATGTGTGATTGCTTGTGGTTTGCTTTCTTATCTATCATTTACATTATCAATCACTATACATATTTAATTAATCTCACTTATAGAACAATTGAATACATCCATATCTATGTGCACAATTAAATTGTAATTAAATACCGGGACAATTTAATCAACCAAATAATAAGTGAATTTGGGGGTAATCTAAAAGGAATTTTTAAATAATCCTATTCATGCCCCTCTGGGATCGATATATAGGAATCTCAATTGGTATCAGAGCAATGTTGGTCATAAATGGTCTAACCACTAGAGTGGAAAGATCAAAATTCCTAGAGTAGTAAGCACAAAATGGCAAACCCGAAAGAAGCATACTCAACTATGAAACCCCCATTCTTTGATGAGAATAATTATCCCTATTAGAAAATTCATATAAGTACCTATCTTCAAGCCATAGACTTATCCATGTGGTTGACAATCCAACAAGGTTGGACAAGACCAATTACACTGAAAAAAGATTGGGATAAAACCCAAAAGAAAGACCACATCACCAATTACAAGGCATTGAATGCCATCTTTTGTGTGGTTAGACAAAATGAATTTAGAAGAATATGCTCTCTTACTATATCCAAAGAGGCATGGGACTTACTCAAGGTAACCCATGAGGGAACAAGCGTGGTTAAAAAATCAAAACTCCAAATGCTAACCACTAAGTTTGAAGAACTTAGGATGAAAGAAGATGAACAATGTATAGACTTTTATACCAAGTTGCAAGACCTTGTAAACTCCAAGACAAATCTTAGAGATCCATTAAAGTCAGAAGCCATAGTTAGAAAATACTTAGATCACTTTTGGAAAGATTTAGGTCAAAGGTTACCGCAATAAAAGATAGCAAAGACATTGACAAACTAGTAGTGGAGGAGCTAGTGGGTTCTTTGCAAAACCTTTGAAATAACACTTAGACCAAGTGCCAAAAAGAAGGAAATAGCTTTCAAGGTAGAAGAGCTAACAAGCCCAGAAGAAAATTCCGATGATGAAGTCACTTTCAGGGGGAAAAGCTAGTTGGGTCAATCTTGTACATGCTTCAATAATAAAATCTTTTTTTTATATGCATTCCTAACAGTAAAATATTAGTATGTATATAAATGAAAACCTCTCTTATGCTATATAGTAAAATCATTTTTAAATTTCCTCTGATATCATGTGTCAAATAGTAAAATTTTTAGTTGCATTGACATTGAACTTGATAGTTATATCTTTATTTCTTTTAAGTGTCACTCTTGTATAAGAATTGATAGCCTTTTTTGATAAATGTGTTTTTTATTCGGATATGACACAAGTAAGGAACTCACATCTTGAGGTGGAGCTACACTTTCTCAACTCATGACAAAAAGGGGGAGAAAGAGTTGACATAAGAAAGTGCTATGGGTAGACAACATGTACTAGGATTTAAATGTAAATTTTTTGTTTTTGTTTTAGAGTTTGGTCATGAAATTGACAAAGGGGGGATTGTTAGGTTTCATGTATATTAACAATCCCATTCCAAAGCTTTTGTAAGTACATGCATGTTTTAGTCATGTAATTGGTCATACACAAGTTGTATTTGTACATTTATAAGTTATGTAAGTCAAAGTTAAAGAAGAAGAAGCTTCAAGTCAAGAAACCTGGAAAACCACAAGCATCAAGAGACAAGCCCTCATTAAATAACACAAGATGTCTCAAGCTCCAGTACAAATTCACCTCAAGGAGCCAACAATGAATTCCAAAGTCAAACTTAATAGGTAAAAGGTTGGTAAGTGGGTGTTTAGATGTAAACTAGATCATAGGTGGACCTAAAATGGCCTAAAAATGAGTTACCCAAACATAAAGTATGTCCTATAATGATTAGACCATTGGAGGACCAAAATTGGTCTAAAAATATGTTAAAACAATTAAAATATAAGTATGGACCAAAATTAAGGACTTTTGGGTGTTAGAGGAGAAAATTCCAAAGTTAGGCCACATCTAGGATCGATTCTGAAAAATCCAGCATCGATCCTAGGATTTCCAAGAATGATCTTAAAATGTAAACTTTTTGGTTTTTGTCTAGGGAACTCCTAGGATCAATCCCAGGTGTTATAGGATTGATCCCAAGGTGCAAAAATTGGAAAAAAAAAATGGAAATCATTTCCAAATGGTTACTTTTTTCACTATTAGAAAAGAGACTTAGAGAATTTTTAAAAAGTGGGTTTTCCACTCTACAAATAGGGGATTAAACCCCATTAGATTGGCATCTTGAAAGCTTAAATTCATAGTCAAATCCTTGTGAAAACAAGCTAATTTTGTTAGTAATTGAGCATATGTGTGAAACTTGTCTTGGCCTTTGACCTTGGGCATCATTCTATAAGAAAATCCTTGCCAAAGTCATGTGAGAGCTTCCCAAACCATTAGTTAATCTTATAAGAAGCTTTGGAGAGTAAACCATATAGTTATACCTTGCCTCTCCAACATAAAATGATGGTTTTTATATACAAATTAGCCTACAAGGAGGCAATCAACGACAAAATCAAATTCATCACTTCACTTGAAGGTCATAGCCTTCATCAGAGTCACTAGAGGTAGATTCTTGCAGAACTTGTTGGAGCCAAGTACGGTACATCATCCATTGGAGTCATTGAACGGGTGCATTTCGACCGGAGTCCCTGAGAGCGCATCTACAAGGCGGAAGGATTTCCATGGACACTTGTAGGTGAATTTCAGGTTTTTATTTAATTTCTACCAGTAATAGTTTGAGTGCTATTGATAAAGAAATTAAAGAGGCTCGGTTTTACAAATACAATGGATCCGACTACGTCATAGAGTCTAGAGAGAAAGCATAATCATCTAATAAAACTTAGTGGTAGAAAAATGATATTCAAATAAGCATTAAAGCTAATATTTCTTGTTATAAGGCTTGCAAAAATACTAGGAACGAATAACACATAGAAAGATATAGATATGGTAAAGAAGCCAAAAAAAAATATGTAAGAAAGGTTAATATTAATGTGTATGATGACTTTTATTATAAGTTAGATATTAAGAATGGTGGGATGGATGTTTACAAATATCCAAAATAAGGGAGAGGAAACATGATGACTTAGATCATGTTAGATGTATGG
>JAOXJP010179583.1:0-12489 GCA_025762735.1 Platanus orientalis
TTAATATTTATCGATCCAGTAGGAATCACCCTACAAATAATATATTCTTGGAAAGATCTATGAGTCTACTTTCTAAGACGACAAATGGCGAGTGAATTGAAGTTTTCTAGAAGAAGTTGTTACAATTTTCCCAAAAAGTGTATATACCGTTTGGTGTCGTCTGAATCAAAAGATTTTGGGGTAACTTTAAAAATATACCAATAAAAATTTAGAATGAATTAGAGAGCAATCTATATATGCTTATAAATCTCTTGAAGTCTAGTTTCTAACAAAAAAATGGTGAGTTATCCAAGTTTTTAAGCTAAAGTTATCGTTGTTTTCCACCGAGTGTCTGTGTCAGAAAATTCTGATGGGATGATGTCATCAAAGCAAAAAATTCCGTATAATAGCAATTTTTACAAAATTTTAAGGACTTTTTAACTAGAGACATACCTAAACATGAAATTAGAAATTGGGGTTACTATTAGACCTAAAAAACATAGACTCGTGAGAAAAATGATCTTTCGAATAAGTTTTGCAAGAATACGAATTTTGAAGAGAAAAGAAAAGGAAAAACTAGGTTTTGCAAAGATTTGGGTATTTTTCTAAAGAACAAAGATATGAATAATTTTTGCACACCAAGAGGTAAAAATTATTGTTTTGTTTTGACTCTATAGGTTCCTAGAGCCTAGTCAATCTCGTTTGGCAAAATATTTTGATCATTTTGTTTCTAATTTAAATCGTTTTAAATTCTTAAAAGCTTGTTTTGTAAAGAAAAAATTGTTTTGTAAGAACATAACTAAACTATTGTCTTGTTTTCATTCTTTAGGTTCTTAGAACTCTATTGATTCTATTTTGCAAAGGTTTTAATATTTTTTTAATCGGATTTAAATCGTTCTTCATTGATTTTGATTTTATCTAAAGATCTAAATATGGTTTTGATAGAGATAAAATAGTTTTACAAGAACATGATGTAAAAGTGATTTGTCTTCTATTCTATATGATTTTTAAAAAGTTAAATCATTGATTTTGAATCCGTTTTGTATTATTAATACATGTAGAACTATGTTTTTAATGGAAAATCAAGAGTTTTAAAAGAAGATTTTATTCCTAAAATTGTAAAGATTATTTTAAGAATTATTTTGATATTTTAAATAATTTTAGAAGTAATGATCTACTTATTTGAAAGAAGTTACATATATAAACCTTTGATTTATTTTTAGTGATCCTAAATCCTATTTTTGTAAAAGAAAGGTGTTGATTTTACGTTCAACCATTAGTGATTCCCAAGAGTACTGTTCTAGACAGATTTGATCTGTTTTGAAAACATGTTCTATAGATTGTGTCTAGTTATATCAAGCATGTTCTTATATGTTATGTTGACTGATGTTAATGTAAAGAATTGTTATATGTTGCCATTATGAACTAAATGATTTGATTGAAACTGCAAGAAAATGATATGTACTGTTAGAAAGCCATTTTGCCCATCAAGGGGAATTATTGATGGAACCCTTCTCATCTGAGTATAATCGGTGCAAACTGTTATAAATCCTTACTACTTGTCACAAAAGAGGTAGTAATAACCCTTCTCAGCTGGGTTCAAATGCTGCGAATTGGACCCTTCTTAGCTGGGTTTAAATGTTGCGAATTGGATCCTTCTCAACTAGGTTTAAATGCTACAAACTGGACCCTTCTCATCGAAGTTTAAATGATGCAAACTGTTATATGTTCTGGCTTTATAACAGATATATGTTCTGTTATGTTTTGTTCCATTCTAGCTATGATATGAAATATGATCCGATCCATGTTGTTCTGTAAATGTAAAAATATATGTTATCACTGATTTTTGTTCTGTACATGTAACTGTAATTTTTATTAAATGTTTAATAATGTATAAGATTGATTTATGAATTGTTATACATATTGAATTGTAAATAGAAAAGTATCTGCTTAGTTTTTGAAATCGTGCTAAGACTTGATCCACTGTTTCCATAGTTTACTGTTTTCTTATTAAGTTCGTCAAATTTACCACAATCTGACACCACAGATGATGAGGAGATCGCAGAGTAGTAGTTCTAGATAGAAATAGTTAGAGACTGGGCACTTGTTTATTTCAGTTATTTGGATTAGAGACTTTATTTATTTTAGTATAGTTATTTCAGTTGATGGATTTGATTATGTTAGATTATTTATTTAATTGAATGGGAATGTTAAATATTGTTTATGGATTATTTATAGGATTATGGTTTATGAGTTATGGGATTTTATACAAGTCAAATTTGTGAGAATGTGATTAACATGTGTTCATTGAAAAGACATTGATGAATTATTCTGTTGCGTATGAATATAAAGAAAGCGAAAAAAAATTATACAGGTTAAAAATGCATGAATGAATGAAAAGCGAAATGATGTGTTAATGTCACGTTCCGAAATTCATGACTCTACTAGTACGGGTTTCGAAGCGCGACACCTCCTTCCTAACCATAATCGATTTCCATATCCCACATCCATATCTCCTCCTTGTCATTCTAGATTCCTAATGAGATTCTTCACCAAATCTGGCCACCACCACTTTACACTATAAACTATCCCTTTCTAACCCAAATCTCCACAACCACACTTAAACAAAATAACCATATTATGTAATCGGATTTTTCTAATACCTAAACCCCCATTATTCAATGGTCTACAACAAGTATTTCAACCCACCAAATGATATTTATGATGATCTAAACCATCGTCCCATATAAATCTCTTAAACATTGTCTCCATCCTATTCGCAACTGAAGTCGGAATCGTAAATAAAGATAGAAAATAATTAAGAATAACCACAAAAGTTGCCTCTACCAAAGTCAATCTACCACCTTTTGACAAGAGTGAGACTTTCAAAGCATCCAATCTAGACAAAATCCTTTCAATCACTGATTCCCATATCCTCTAAGATTTGTAGCTTGCTCCTAGAGGAAGGCTTAAATAAGATGACACGAGCTAATCTATTTTGCATCTCAGAATCCAAGCCAAACTCTTAATATCACATTCCGCTCCCACCTGGAATATCGCATTCTTTGCCAAATTAATTTTTAGGCCAGAAACTGCTTCAAACCATCTAAGTATGCATCTCAAATACCCCAATTGCCTTATATTAGTGTCACAAAAATCATCATATCATCTGCAAATCGAAGATGTGATATAGTTACTCCATCGCCCATTCTCATCCTAAACCCCAACATAAACCCCATCTCTGTCTTTCTAATCATTCTAATCAATACCTCTGATACCATTATGAAAAGGAAGGGAGATAAGGGATCACCGTATCTTAGCCCCCTAATGGCACCAAAAAATCTCGTTGGGTGAGCATTAACTAAAACTGAGAAGGACGATGATTAAAGACAAAATGAGATCCAACTTCTCCAATTAGCACCAAAACCCATCCTAAGCAAAATATAATCCAGAAACTTCTAATTCATATGATCATATGCATTTTCCAAATCCAGTTTACAGATCACCCCACTTCTACCAAATAATCTCCTATCTTTAATACATTCATTCGCAATGAAAATCTCATCTAAGATTTGTCTACCTTCAATGAATGCACCTTGCTGGAGAAAAATAATACATTTCATTACTAGCTTCAACCGCCCCGCCAATAATTTCAAAATTATCTTATAGACACTACATCACAGACTAATGGGTCGATAGTCCCTCAATTCCATGGTCGTTTTTTTCTTGGGTATGAGGGTATTAAAGTTATTGTTGAGATGATCATAAAATTCCTCTAAATAATAGAATTCATCTATAACTTTCATCAAATCAATATTTACAATATCCCAAAACCTTTGAAAAAAAAGATATAAAAAATCCATCCAACCAGGTGCTAGGTGTCTTATCCCCTTTCATACTCATGATAGAATTGTGCACTTCCTCTTCCGAAAAGGGTCTCTCCACTCACCTCTTTAGTAGGATCTGCACCCTGTCCCCCAAAGTGGTCAATTTATAGGGTCTGCACCTTTGTAACAGACAAGTTAGAAAATGAAATCAAGTTCTCCAAGCTTTTGCTTCTCTTGTTGGTGATTCTCCCCATCAATTCCCTTGTAAGAAACTCAATCTTATCAGATAATAGTAACTTTTTTTCCTCTCTGGAGCAGTTAACGCAATAAAACAACAGATAGCTACAGCTTTAACCAAAAAACAAGAATTACCGAATGCCAAAAGCATTGAGCTCCTGTAAGGCAGACACAAGAGTAGTGATGGAAAAATATTAGAATGAATGCGCTCTGGAACCAAACCAATCTTCATAGTTTCTCTACTACAACACACATGCATTTGCGTACAATTAATTTAACACAGCGAAACAGAAAACATCATTTGACATACCTGCTTGGGCTTTAATCAAATCATCCTCCAGCTCCCTCAAGTAAGCTTTAATTTTGACAAGTTTTACTGGAAAGGAATTAAATAAGAATAAAAATTGTTGACACTTACCAAAGAAAATGTATACAAAGACAAACCACCAAGAGAATCATAGTAATCTCATTCCAGCAGACAATAAGAAATTGTCTAACTCATTTGTTCTGAGAATCTTAAACAACGAAAACCAGAGATAAACACCCAGTAGGCAAAAGAAGTAGACATAAATCAGATCATGTTCTCATACGCAGCTCAATGTATTTGACATTCATAATTATTGGAGGCAATGAGGATTCTAACTCTACAGCTTCTTCATTTAACAAATGTGTTTACCAACTACAACCATTTCATATCTGCTGGAAAAAGTTCCTCTTGTGAGAAATTCAAACAGTAATAGATAGAAATCCTTACCAGACAGCAGCACGAGAATAAGGAGTTTTATTTTTTCTTTATTTTTTTTTTAATATTATCTGTGTTCCTCGACAAATTTCCGTACACTATAGGTGCAAACCCTAAACCTAACTACAAACAACGTATCGCCTCCACATCGAAAAAAACCCCAATATTGCTTTACAAACCTAAACACTAAAACAAGAAAAACAAAGTTAATCTAAATACTCAACTCAACAAAACAAGTCCTTATCCCAACCATCGACCCTACAAAAACCCTAAAATTACTAGCAGAAACAGTGATACAACTCGAATCACATAGAAAACAATAGATAACCAAAACTAAAAATAAAGAAATAACACGGAACTGTAATTCCTACCCTACCTTCATTTTCTGCTGTTTCTTCGGCCTTGAGCTTGATCGACTGAAGAGAGTTACGAAAGATATTCATGGAGGTGCTCAACCTCTGATGTAGAACCGACGTCTCTCGATCGCAGAGCAATCGCAGTTCCTCCATTTTTCTCTGCATCGAACGTCGTCGAGGGTCGAGAGAGAGTTAGTTTTGGTTTGAAATGCCCCAGTTTATGTAGCCCGCCATTTCTCGGAGTTGACGTGTCATATGGGTCCCCTCTACCCTGGATGAACTTTTGGCGCCCGCTCCACTGAACAAATTATGTGCCGAAGTAACGTTCTGTCCAGGATGTACCTACCGTTCGCCTCCTCACAGGGGGGATGTGGCTCCATGAAGTAAGTGTATGAGTCACACCCCTGTGAGAGGGCGAACGGTACATCCCAGACAGAATATTATTCCTTAGTTTTGTGCGAGTGGCCAAGTAGCCAAGATGTATCCAGCATCAAACAAGCCTAAATTTTGCAAGAAAAAATAAATAAATAAATATTCAATCAAGACACCAGGAAACTACACAGAGAATAAAATGAACAGAGATTAGACCAAATTTCAAATTCCCACTCATTTTATTTAATATGACAGTCCCCTAGTGTACTAGACACCAATTCCAGTATAGGAACATTTGTTCCCGATAAAAATAAAAATTCAAAGAAAAAAAGCAGCAGATCCTCTTACTAGGAGCATCGTTCACCCCCTCATAGAAACTCGTATACTCTGCACCATGGTGAGTCACAGACACAAAGGGGAATGGGGCCCATGCAGTTTTTGCAAGGCCCCCACCCCCCCTTTGTTTGTGGCACACCCTATGGCGGCATAGAGGATACGACTCCCCCTCATTGAGGATGTGGGCCCTAGGCACTCTTTTGTGGGGTCCACACCCTTGTGAGGAGGCAAATGGTGAATCCCAAAGCAGAGGATTTTGCCAAAAAAATGAAGATATGTATTTTTATGAAATAGATGTTCTGTCCAGGATTTGTTATCCAGGACACCAGGTGATCTCATATGGAATAAAATGGGGGGTGTTTGATGAAATTTCAAATTCCCCATCCAAGTTATTTCATATAACGTTCAGTGGTGTCCTGGACACTGAGCAGGACAACTGATCCCCTTTTTTTACCGTGGATAAGTATGACATGCATCACAGATTGGCACAGGTGTCACGTAGACATGCCATCCAAATTTTTTGGTTTCCTTCCCTTTTTTTTTTTTTTAAGAAATGAGCCATTATTTATTTTTCTTTATTACCTCTTCCTTAATTGCCTTTAACACGACAATCCGTTTATAAAGGTTTCTTATAACTTCCCCCTTAAAGCACCTCCTCTTCCAAATTTATCTCCTTAATTGCGTTTAGCTAAAAAAATTTATATGTTTAACAGAACATCCTTCCTCATAAAGGAAAAGGATTATTTGTCCTAGACACCAAGGGCTGTCATATGGAATATAATACATATTCAAAAAAAATGCATCATCCACCCATTTTATTCCATATAACATTTCTTGGAGGAAGTGTTCTCTCTGCCTCCCTTAATGAACACTTGGTCTGCTGGGCATCAGGGGACGAACACATCAACGCGTCAGGGGACAAACACATCCGTCCCCTGAAGCCCAGTGAACCAAGCATCCGTTAAGGGAGGTGGACAAAATCCTTCTCGCATATCCTGATGTCTTGTACACCAAATCATGGATGGAAGATCCTTCCTTTTATCACTTTGCTTTGTCAAAAACTTCTCATCTTCCAAAACATGGACCCCTCAGCTCTCATCTCTCTTATCTCAACAAAGCTCTACATTTAATATCTTTCTTGTATTAAAACACATCTTTATCATCTTTCTAAATAAATATTATCTATTTTCTCTCATCTTTCCTCTCACGCATCTTTTTTCTTCTTAATTCAAAACAAATCTGTTCTTCCTATAAAATCTCTCATATTCGCATGGCTCAAAAGTTCCATATAACCCTTAAAATCTCTATATATTTTTCTCTCCAATCCTTCTCCCTGTCATCACTACCATCCATGTATAGGAATTAGTACTTAGTAATATTACAATTATATTCAAGGAGGGTTTAGTTCCATTGATCTCGCTTACTTCTTGGATTCAACTATTGAAGCGCTCAGGATTCATGACAACAATGAGCATATTAACCAAACCTTCATCAAGTAGGAAGTCAAACCCTGCTTCATGTCTTACACGACAAAATCATCAAGCTTTTTGGTTACTATGATGACCTATGTGGTTTCTTTTTACTTACTTTCTTTTGATTTCTCCCTCTAATTTAGAAAAACTAAATAAATTATCAGATATCAAATAGATTAAGAGAATAAAATTTGAAAACTTTAAATTTGTCATCGAAGTAGGCTACACATTCTAAATATAAGTTTACACGAGAAACTTCGCAAGCAAGAGGGAAAAGGGAATGGAGACTGGTTGTTAGTGTTGGCACAGACCTATGTCAACGTTTCATTAATTGACACATGATGTGTTATTGAATTCGATGTCTCTTTTGTTATACCTCAACACTTTTTAAAATCCAAACACAACATATGTCAGCATATAATACACCAAAAAAAATACAAATACTTTGTCATCACAGAACATTTTCTTCCAAAGGGAATTAGTGCTTTCATGGAAATATTCAACCGAATGTAATTGCTTCAGGATGATCGAATAGTCTCTACACCATTCACAAGGCACTAGAACACCATAATCGAGATTTGCACATTTGCATTTTATCGAATTTCTATTGGAGGTTCTGATTGTCTATAGTTTTTGTAAAAAAGAGTAAAGTTTATTTTATTTTATTTATTTATTGGTTTTTGCTCATGACAATTTTAGCAAATGGATAGGGAGGGTAGAGATGGTTAAAGATATCATATCATTGACTGAGATATTTGAGAATGCATATCCTAGCATAGTCTTCGTTACCTTTAGGTATAGTTTAAGTGAGATTTGAAATGGCAGTTTTCTCAAAAGGTGATAAACATCTCATTCTTATAGATTTTATTTTAATTTGGCTACTTATGCACTCAGACTCAATCGAAGGATTCTAGAAGTGCATGAAAAACGTTAAAAGTATGTCACCAAACACTAACAAAACAATTATTTGGCAGATAACTTACCATGCTCTCATACTACTATTATTGTTTTGAGTAATTTGGTAAGAACCCACGTAATTATTGCAGTAGATGCTCTTGATAAACCAAATCAGTCTTTTATGTATTCCATTTATTATCTTTATTTTTATTAGCCTTACTAATTTTTTTACTTAGTTGGGATAAGGCTGTTTGTTGTTGTTGTTGTAATTTTTTTACTTAATAAATTTATTATAAACACTAAACATCTCATACTATATTGTTCGCACGGGTTCTAATAAATTATAATTATGATGATGTTATGTTAAATCATCATATAGTCATGTCGCCAATTTTAACCTAATAGCCCTCTGCCACGAGGCAAAGTAAATCCCCATCTTAACAAAGAAGAAATAAAAGAAATTAGCTAGATAATGGTTCAATGACCCCAAAAACACCCTAGAGAATGGTCTGTTGATTAAAGACGTTGAATTGGAGCCAAAATATTTTTTTTTTCTACCAGAACATTTAAAATTTTTACTTTTAAGTCATCTCCTTTTATTGAGGATTTTCTCTAACCCAGTGAGCACTCTCCAAACTAGAGTATTACTGAAGTCATTACAAAGTTGATTGATTATGACGTTTAGATTTTTTATCAAATAGAGCTATGATATGGTCTTAATATCTTTACAGGACAACGGATATAATTTGTATTAAGAAAACAATTAAGGGGACGATGTAGAATCAATATGTCAATAAATCGTGGTTCATTGTTTATTTCTTTACAGGACATGGGATATCATTTGTAATAATTTATATTAAGAAAACAACTCAGGGGACGGTGTAGAATCAACATGCCAATAAAACGTGTTGATTCTACACCACTCCTATCAACCTGGAATTGTTTCCCTAATATAAATTATCACAAATGACATCCCAATGTTCTCTAAAGAAATATATAGTAAACCTATATTATAGAAAAGTCTCTATTAGGGAATAAGACTTATTGGCCTTCGCTTATTTGATAAAGAACTCGACACATAAGTTAAAATATTTTCATAATCAATCAACTTTGTAATGACTGCAATGATACTCTAATTTGGAGAGGGCTTCATGGAAAAGATGATATCCTCGAAAAAGATATTGCTTTTAAAGAAATAATAATAATAATCTTAACTTTTTGGTAGGAGAAAAAGAATGAAAGAGATACTTTTGGCTCCAATTCAGCATTTGTTATCCACAAACGATTTCTAGGCTTTTTTTGAGGGGGCGATATCCTATGCGTTGCCCCCCTCTGCGATGCTCGGGAGCCGAGACAGAGGGAGGAATCAATTCACTTTTTGGGGGTGAAGTGATAACTCTAAAAGTGAATTGATTCCTCCCTCGAATTTGGCCCTCGTGCGTCACAGTGTGTCTGCGATGATATCAGACCTTTTTTTTTTTTTTTTTTTGGGTGGGCGCGGATGGGGGGGCATCATCTCTAACTTGAATTCTTTTATTGCTATTTTGGTAAGAGTGGGCTTACTTTGCCACATGGAAAAGCACTATTTGGTTAAAAATTGCCACACGACTCTTTGATGATGTAACAATTATGCTTTAGTGCTTTTGAACTGCCTACTTTGTTGCCAAACCACCTTATAGAGTACTGTTTCTGATCACCTTAGACCAGTATGCTCTGTTCCTGTCATGACCAGTATGCTCTGCAGTTGCCACTCAGTCTGATCTTCTGTATCAGAAAACGTGACTACAACCTGAAGTATGCTCTGTAGTTGCTGCTTAGTCGGATCTTCTACATCAGAAAAGGGAAGCAAAGGAACAACAGAAAACTAAGCCTGACTTAGAAACCTAAAGAGTTTACTAGCTCTGCCTGGCCGCTGGCCTACAGTAGCAACAACAGAGACTCCAGTCCTCTGACCAGGTATCCCTCTTGTGGGGGAAAAGTGATTACAACAGAGAGAGATAGAGAGAAGGACTCGACTTGGACTAAGAACACTGCGGAAAGCATAGGCGATCTGGACACTCCCCAGTCTCTCCCTTTGTTGCCCCTAAACATACCATGCAACCCATTTATGTAGCTCCATCTACCAACTCTTACCTATCAAACCTCCCATCTTACATGCAACCATTGTCACCCCCAGCATACCATCCTCAGAAAGCCGAACAGCCTGTCTTGCTTAATCAACACCTGTATGATATGTTTCCGAAACAGTATCATCATGTTATTAAACCAAGATATGCTCAACCCGAACCAGACCCTCCTCGACCTAAACCCAAACCAAAACTTCCAGACGAACCACCAGACCCTACTGTTGGGGCATCATCTAAACCCGGTTTATTCGTGATTGACCCAATAGACCAACCCAATCCTATCTCTTCTTTTCTCAAAACTCTTACGTTGGATTCTCAACCTCCAGAATTGAATCCCATTGAGAGTATTGACACCTCCTATGAATCTGATTCATCTCTTGAATTGATGATGCAAGAAGCCATGCACACAGACGAACCACAGGTTGAACATCCGCCTGAACCTCCTCCGTACATAAACCCCACTCAACCAGTTCGGACTTTCCAAGACACCTCTGACCATAAGACCCTCTTCTCCATTGATGAAGTCCCCCCATCCAAATGGAGAGATCAGTTTCTCCAAATGATTGCCTGGATCGATGCAGAAATGAAACTCCCAGAAGCACAGCTCCGTCCCACTTTGGTTAAGTTCACATCCAGACTAGCAGGAAGACTCCGAGAATGGTGGATTAACCTAGGAGAATATCGCCAGTTACAAGTCCTCCAATCTCCATCCATTGAAAGCTTTGTCCTCATTTTGCATACTGAGTTTCTAGGAGCAGTTTCTCATCAGACAGCCACTGCTAGAGATGAGTTCTTGAAAATGAAATGCTGCTCATACAAAAAGAAGGACTTGGAAAAGCATTATAATGGAATGTCCAAAAGATACTACCTTTTAGGAGGAATGGATGACCCAAATCTGAAGCAAGCATTCTTGAATTCTCTTCCTGAGCCCCTTGGAGACGAGGCCCTGAAACTCCTTGAAAACAAGGGAATGAGTTTACAAAGCTCCTCTTTAGGAGAAATTTACCAGACAGCCTTACTCGCTCTGGAAAAATTGTGCAACCAGAAGAAGTTCTTGCGCACAATAGAAGAGATAAATAAGAAACTTGGAAATGTCTGTGATAGGCCAGACCTTTGCCTCAAGTGCACAGACAAGAAGAGTTGTGGTACCAAGAAGAAAAAGAAGCCTTGGAAGAACCACTGGGATAAGAAAGGTGATCCCAGAAGATTCAAAAAGAAAAAATGGAAATTTCTCCAAAAGAAGAAATTCAGAGGAAAAACAAGCAATCGGTGCTATGTTTGCAACAAGAAAGGCCATTATGCGAAAAATTGCCCGAAGCAAAAAAAGAAAGAGCAATTTTTCTACCAGCTGTCCCAGCATGCAGACCTTTCAGACATCTCTGATGTGGAATCTGTCTATTCATTATCAGAAGAACAAACTCCACACTCACTGTTTGTAATCCATCTCACTGACAGTGAAACAGGATATTCTTCCAGCTCAGAGGATGAGCAGTCTGAAACTAATGGAATTAACGGAATTTATACTTTTGACCAGGCCGCCTTCACCTCCCAACCAGTTCCAACTGCACCCATTTCCCTCAGACTTTCCAAATTCTCCAAACCCTTTACTGCTATAGCTTTCTTTGATACAGGCGCTGCCGCCTCTATCATCAACCCAAAACTTCTCCCTTCTTCTCACTAGCAAAATTGTTCCCAACAGTTCAGGGCTTCCAATGGAGCCCATTTTACTATTGAGAAAGTCAGTAAACCAATCTTGATCCAACTGTTCCCAACTCTCACCATCCAACATAGAGTGTTTGGATCAGCCCTCAGTGGTAAAGACATCATCATTGGGTTTGATATCCTACACACTATACCCCAACTTCGATGGACCGCAGAAGGATTGAGATTCAAAGATTTTTGTCTGTCATGGTCCTCAGTTCCAAATCTGTACATCCATCATCTTGACCCGGACCCATTTTTTAACATAACCACTGAGTTAATCAATAGCCATTCGGCTGAGTCCCATAGTGAGTTTTTGACCAAGCACCCGAATCCGCTTTGGCAAAATCCCCAATTCTTTGTACAGCTTCCTTTCAAACTCAATGAGGACATTAACCCGACTAAAGCGAGTCATCGGGGCATGAACCCGACTCATTACGCTTT
>JAOXJP010179594.1:0-12489 GCA_025762735.1 Platanus orientalis
CATAAGTACTAAAATCGAACAGCTCGACAAGATCCTTTTGAAAATGAAAAACTACATGCTCAACATTTTCAAATGGTTATATTTTTTACCATTCGAAAAGAGACATTGGGGATGTTTAAATGAGTTTCTTCACTCTATAAATAGAGGCATTGGCCCCAATGAATAAACAACTTGACTGTTTGAAAAAGCAATCAAATCTTTATGGAAAGAGAGCAAGAGAGAGAGAACATAAGCTTATGAGTTAAATCCTTGTTGTTGGCCTATGACCTTGAGAATTTGTATTCATAGTTAAACCTTTTCAAGGTCCTACATGAGCTTCCTAGATCACGTAGTTATATTTGTTGGAAGCAAGAAAGAGTGTTTCTACAAGTTAAATTTGTCTATACAAGAGGAATCTTAAAGAACGGAGATTCCTTCATCTTCAACTTATTTGTAGCCTTCGTCAGAGTCACCGAAGGCAAATTCTCAGCTTTTGTCGGAGTCACCAAAGGCGTGTTTGTGAAACACTTGCCAGAGTAACAAAGTGTGAGCTAGTCCATTGGAGTCAAAAATATAATTTTACTCTTACAAGTGTAAATTTTTTATTTCACATGTTTATACATATTATAAAGTGGTTTAGGAACCCTTTGGACAAAGTTAAAAGTATAAGATCTAAGTTGAGCCTCAAACTTGTCAAGTTTAAAAGTTATCATGATTTCACATTTGGGGTAACTTTACGGGCCTACTAATACAAATTCTAAGAGAATTAGAGGCCATGAAATACCTCTCTAGAAATCTCTAGGAGTCTACTTTCTAATAAAATAAATAGTGTGTAATTAAGAGTTTCTTAGAATAAGTTATGTTAATTTTCCCACAAGGTGTCTGTGTTGACAAGACTACATATTTAAGGTAACTTCTCGGGCCCATTGACACCAATACCGAGAGAAATAGGGTATGATCAATACCTTGTTATAAAGGTTTTTGAGTCTAGTTTTCAACCCAATAAACGAAGATCAATTCTGAATTCTATAGAGAAAGTTACAAACATTTTTGTGAGATGGGAGAAAAGTTGTTAAACTCTATTTTAGATCGATCCAGCTTATTTTGATTTATCTAGGATCTAACTGGGACCTCTCTGGTCTTAAAAATGTGTATGAATAGTATTGGATCAATCTAGTATCAGTCCAAGATCTATCCAAATGACCCATAATGCGATTTTTAAGGCAAAATTGATTTTTCTTCATCTTGGCGAGTGTGAGACCCCCTTAACTCAATCGAAGACCCTATAAATATGATAAACAAACCCTAATAGCCTCATTTACTCCAAGAGAGAAAGAGTTAGAAATTTTTAGATGGTTTGGGAGCTAAGTGTGGGTGTTTTCCCCAAATTGGATAAGTTTCACTCCTAACTCTATAAATCTTCAAGGTTAACTCATTTTTTTCATAAATCTTCATGTTTAATCTAATTTACACTAGTTTTACATTATTTTACAGAGAATAGAGGAAAGGGTAAGGAGATTCTTCTCCAAGATCTTCTTGAAAAATAGGAAAATAAGTTTAAGTAAGTAGTTATACAAAACTTACTCTATTTTTGTATGTTTTAGGTTCTTAAAAGTTTTGTAATGGTAAAATCTTGATTCTATGAATGTCTTCACATATGTTTGTAGAGCCCTTTTATTAGGATCTTAGAAATCCAAATATTTGTGGTGATTTATGATGAGATCTTGTCATATTATGCTAGGATATTAGAAATCCTTAATCTAATTTGTAAGAAAAAATGGTTTTACATCATATATATATGTATTTCCTTGAGATGTTAGATGTCTTTGGATCCTTCATGAGCTTAATGCTTCCCATGATAAATTACTTCAAAAATATGTTGGCTTATGGAAATTTGTGATGTTTATTTGACTTCTCATGATAGTTCATTAATTCTTGCACTCTATATGTTTGATAAAATGCCTCTTATGGATTTTTCATATTATTCTCATGTTTTTTAAATGTCTTTGGATTCCTTGCATGAGCCTAATGTTTCCCATGATAAATTCCTTCAAATATATATTGGATTATGATAATTTGTGACGCTTATTTGACTTCCCATGTTAGTTCATTAATTTTTGCACTCTACAAGTTTGATAAAATACTTTTTACAAATTTTTCTTACCATTTACATGTTTCTTAAATGCCTTTGGATTCCTTTCACGTGCTTATTGTTCACTTGATAAATTCCTTCAAATATATGTTGGGCTATAGCAAATTGTGATATTCTATGAGTTCCCATGTTAGGATCTTAGAATTCATGTGTAAGTACCTTGGGATTTACATTATTTGAGAGCTTGTGGTGGCATGAACAGGTTGTCCTTAGCATGGTTTACTCTGATGTTTTCAAGGAGATTTTACTTATAATTTTGACATGAGCTTTTAAAAGAACTTGAGATACTTGATTTTTCACCTTTAAGAAAATTGATGTAAAATTATTTTATAATCATGAGCACCCTATATGTTCTTAGATTTGGGTCAAGCATCTTCGCTTCCTTGTAGGCATTTGGTACATTTCATGTGATTTTCTACTACACCCTTTGAACTCTTCATGAGATAGAATACAAAGATATTTTAAATGACATGATTATGTAGTACTTACCTTATTTTACAAAAAACATAGTTTCGGAATGTGGTTTTGGATGTGAGGATTTAATATGATACCCATATGTGGGAATATGCTCTAATGGGCTCGGAGACCTCGAAGTGAGTTGGTCGTGATCTTTATATGTATATATGGTCTTTATGACCCCAAAAACCCTTATATGGGTTAGCTAAATGTAGCCCTGTAGACCCCTATGCGAGTTACCCCTAGTGGGCCCGGAGACCCTTTCATAGGTTACCCTTCGTCTGCCCGTAGACCCCTTTGTGGGTTAACCTTATAGCTTTAAGTATCCAATCACTAGGTCACATTACTAGGTGAACATAGCTGTCATGCCCATTGGTCTTATGATCCGGAGACCCCTTTGTGGGTTGGCCTTTATGACATCAGGTACCCAATCACCGGGTCACATTAATAGGTGAAGATGGCCCTAGTGGCCCAATATATGATATATGATATGTTATGGCAGAGACCCCTATATGGGTTGCCCTTCTTAGGCATGGAAACCCTTATAAGGGTTATGTGTTGTGTTGTGTCGGAGGCCCTTACATGGGTTATATGATGTGATATGGTAGAGACCCTTATAAGAGTTATGTGATGTGTTGTGTCGGAGGCCCTTACATGGGTTATGTGATGTGTTATGTTGGAGGTCCTTACATGGATTATATGATGTGATGTAGCAGAGACCCTTCCAAGGGTTATGCGTTGTGTTGTGTTAAAGACCCTTACATAGGTTCTGTAATGTGTTATGTCGGAGACCTTTTTTATGGTTAATATGCGTTATGCTAGGTCAGAGACCTCATATGGTTTATGTGATTTACTTTGTCAGAGACCTTATATTGTTTATATGATACACTATGACGGAAACCCTTATGTGGGTTATGTGATGTGTTGTATGGGAGACCCTTTTTATGGTTTATATGTGTTATGCTAGGTCAGAGACCTCATATGGTTTATGTAATTTACTTTGTCAAAGACCATATATTGTTTATATGATATGCTATGATGGAGACCCTTATGTGGGTTATGTGATATGATGTGTAGGAGACCTTATACAGTTATATGATATTCTATGTTGAAGACCCCTATATGGGTTATGTAATGTGCTTATTGGAAACCTTTAATAATTTATTTACACTTAGATATGTTATGTGGTAAGACACTATTTTGAAACACTTGACATGTGACATGTAAGTTTCTAAACTATGTAAGAGCAATAGTGATGTGTGATGGTTATTCCATTGATGTACAATTCAATCTTAAGAGAGACAAATGATAAGTGTTAAATAACAAATGAAAAGTGATAAATAAATATTAAGACAAGGACAATGAAAACTAATAAGTAATATGTGAAGACATGATGAATGATAAGTATTCTATGATGAGTAATAAGCAAGATTGTGAATGATAAGTACTAAGGTAATTATAGACTTGTTGAATATAGAAGTAGAAATTCATATATCTTATTATACAAATGTGTTGTTATGCTTGCTTATTGCTTAAGAATAATGCATGCTTAGTTTAAAATGATTTGTATATACATATTCATATCATGAAATTGTAATCTATGCATGAAAAATTAATAGAGATGCTCATTGAGATGTACACTACATATCTTTACTATGGATGGATTATGTTTTTCCTATAATAGTTAGTGATCTATTAATAAAAATTAAATAGGCTCGGAGGAACTGGTTGGAGAGTAGACATAGGCCGGAGGGCCGAACCACTACAAATTTGTGGTGGTGTGGTTTCATTGCATTTTCTATTTAGTGATTGTTTATGTTTATTTTGATTATGCAAAAGAGCCCGACACACTAAGTGACTCAATCTAAAGTTATTCTAAAAGGGACTAATCAAACAACTTTAGGGAACTTAACAGTCATGCTCTCGCTTTACTATAAGTCACACTATAGTGCATGATGATTCTCCGGATCCCATGGATCCCATAAGTAAAGCAAGTTTAGAACGTGATAAGGATGATATAGGTCCCAAAAGTGAGGCAAAATTGGGAAGAAGAAAGGCAATGATATAAGACACCTATTTTGGGTTTCTATTCTATAGGAAATCTTGGATTCTTTACTAAGTCAATGACAACAATTTAATTTCCTCATGTTTTAAGAAATCTTATTGTTAAACTCTTTCACACACCTTGTATTTCCACATCATACCTTTCTTTTATTCTTTTGAGTTCCTATTTCTTTAAAAAAATCTTATATTTAGGAAATATTCAAAAATATCTTGTAATTAATTGTCACTTTTATCCATATAAATACACATATAAGTTGAATTCTCTTTATCATACCTTGAGATAGAGACAAAACTATTTTCCATTATTGTTCTATTACTGTTTTCTTTTACATATCATATTACAAGTTATTAATAAAAAGGAAAAGGTAACTAATAGAATGCCTTATTCAATGTTTAAGTGCGAGAGAGGCTGCTACGCAAAGAGCCCATGCTAGCATGATCGATACCAGAGTAATCTTCCCAGGCATCTTTCCTCCATCCTTCCTCAGGACTATGGCCTCATACATTGGCCAACAATTCACCATCGCATAGCCAGAAATGAACAACTGTACAAACAGTACTTCTCCTCTGTTACCATGTCTGAAGACCCCTGCAAGTCCCCAGACAAATGCAGTTAAGTTGAGTATTGCAGTCGTTGCTAGTGGCACGAACATGGGGGATGGGACCCCGAATTCAAATTTTCCTTGCTCGTAACGCTTTCTTTCTTCTCCAACGGCCATTTTGCTAGTCACGTTGAACCCCGAGCCAGAAAAACCAAATGATTTTAGTAAAACGTTTGTGACTCCAAATAGGTAAGATGAGACTCCCCTGATCATCCACATTCTTTGATCGTTCCACCACCTTTGGATCGTTGCTCCTGCTAAAATAAATTCAAGGAAATCTTGTCCATAGGCTCCCAAGAAAAGGAACGCGTACAAGTAGAACCAAGGATCTGATACCTGCAACGAATTTCATTGAGCATCATAAATTTCATTAATATATCAGCACAATACTGAGTGTTAGTATTACAAGCTAAAGTTTAGTGCAAGCTGGGCTTGGCACCTTTCATCCCAAGCGATTGATGGTTGCAATCATCCAATGATGGATCTCATTGACACTATTCATGACTCATAAGATGGACCTGACCATCTCTAGTACAAGTATTTATTTGTTAGTAGTACACGTACATACATACCTTTGGGAACAGGGAGACTTGATTTAGAAGAGCTAGTTGTGGGACGACGGAATATATGCTAATTGGAATGGACCAAGTGGCTTCATACCCGTTGTGAGCATAGGCTAGGCCCATGAGCAAACCCATGGCTCGAATACCGAAACTGACCGGGCTGTACTTTGAGAAGGCTACCTCCAGCAAGCCCACGGACCACCTAATGTTCTGGCTCAGCACATCGTTCAGATTGAATGGCGTCTCCCCCAAGAATGCTGCCCTATCTGGATGGCAAAATACTGAATTCCATCCTAGGCACTGCTGCCGATAACTTGTGTTGTAGTCCTCAGTCAAGGATCCGTATCTAAAGCCTATCTGTGAATTTTTTTTTTAAAGTCAACTTATCAATACTTTGCTAAGATGAACATCTAGCTTTTCAACTAAGATTATGTTAATATTTAAACATGGATGTTCAGCTTAGATCCAACTACTTAATTTTTTTTTCATCTGTCTATGATCTCATGTACGGTTAATTGTAAGATGACTGAACTCACATCTTCCAACCCTTGGTCACTTTCTCTTACCAACCAAAAGATTATGGAGATCAAATGGTTTTGATTTTGAAAATTCTATGCTGACAATAATCATGATGCGCTTAGCATTACCATCAGTAATTGTAGGACACACAAGATGAAAACCAGTAAACCAAGCCGGACAGTTTTGTATTCTCTTAAGAGAGTCAGAGGGATGTGACCGAGTACCTTGGGTTCAAGTCAAAAATATTAAGTGAAGACGAAACTATCGCTTGGTATACCGTTTTGTATATATGTCTGTCATTGAAACAATGAAATAAACTGAAATTGCACATCAAAGAAGAACGATTTCCCTAGAAGAAAAAAAAGTTGATTCAGAATCAGGAAACAAAGACGCTTCTTCATACAGTAGAAACTTCAATAGTAATAATAATAATTGTTGGGAAGTGTCTTGTATTCAAATTTGAGGTACGACCCGGATGTGCAGTCCAGAGAAAAATCCAATATGACCGGTTTATGTGTCCCATATTTTCCACCTGATTGGAGTCCAACCTGACCGGTATGGAGAATAGAGTTTTGAGGATATATATTTTGAGTTTCTTCTCTCTGTGGGCAGAGGTTGGATGCAGCAATTTCATTGTAATCTTTGTTTTATTTCATAGTGAAATTTCTCTTGTTGTTCTTTTTCCATGGACATAGGCTTCAAGCTGAACCACGTAAATCGTCGGTGTTCTTGTGTGATTATCATTTTTCACTATTTTGTTACATACAACTCCAAATCTAGGCATTCCACACAATAAACTAGTAGTAGATAAGTTTGATGGACAGAACAACTTCAATCTATAGTGTATGAAGATGTGTGTTATGTCGATTCAACAAAGACTGTACAAAGCGTTGGTGGGGAATTGAAGGATAAACTTCATACAATGATGGTGGAAAATGATAGAGAGGAACTTGACAATAAGACTTTTAGCAGGATTCATTTTTGCTTGGCCGATGAGGTGCTGCAAGATATTGCAAATATAAGTTTGAGAGCATGTACATGACCAAGTCTCTCATAAACAGGTTGTATTTAAAGCAACACATTTATACATTGAGGATAAGAGAATGTACATCTCTTAAAACCCACTTTAATGAATTCAATAAAATTATTATGAATTTGAAAAATATTGATGCTAAAGTTGATGATAAAGATCAAACTATTATTGTTTTACGTTATTTCCCTTTATTATATGAATGCTTTGTTACAATCTTACCCTATGGAAATGATGCCATCTCAATAGAGGATGCTAAGACATCCTTGTACTCTAAAGGAGTTGAGGAAGAAGGTGTTTGGAGTAGAAGATAAGGGTCAGGTCAGGCTGAAGGTATGTTTGCAAGATAAAGGATGAAAGACAATGGTTTAGGAAATGATAAAGGCAAATATAGATCGAAACATAACAAATGCCATTCCTATCATTAACCAGGGCACTATAGGTGTAACACCTCGCATTACTTTAAACTTATAAAATGTAAATACTAATAATTCGAGGTGAGAATGCCAATATAGATATTAATGGTGGAGGTGGAGCATTTTAGTGTTGATGCGTCATGAGAATGAACCAAGAGGGAAGCCATTTAATACCCCATACCTAGGTTTGGTAAGTTTAGAAACCTAGACCAGACACCGCGCACGTCCATTTATGAAACCTGTAATGTACTCGAGCTTGAGGACTAGCCTTAAGCCTTGTGGGACCCAAACAAGGGTTGAAGATCCAAGAGAAGACCCTAGGAAATGACCTAAAAAGTTTTGGGAATGCATATTGAGGAGCCCCGAGTGCTCGCGAGAAGGCATGAGTGGTCATGGGGGGTGCCCCTGAGCGCTCACGCTAATAGGAGAGGGGTTGCGGGCCTAGGTAGAAAATTGAGATTTCGGGAAGTTGGTTTTTAGCTTAAGTGGAGCGCTCACACGACCATGCAAGGGGTTGCACTAGCGGGCCCTGACCACTCACGTGTACCTGCAAGAGGCCGCCAAGGGTGATCGCAAGTGGAAGCACTTATGCCTAGCCAAAATCTTCCTAGGGATTCAAACCAGCACGTTATTGGCTTCAAGTGCTTGGGGCACCCACCTGAGTCAACCCCAAAACCCTAATTTTGCCTCTTTAGGGTTGGAAAGACAAAAGAGAGGGAATTTTCAGAGAGAATGAGGAACTTTGGGAAAACTTTGAAGAAGAGAGATAATCTTTTTCTTTAAGTGTTGGTAAGTTGCTAGAACCTTATAGATTCTAACCATGGAATGTTTTGTTTATTCATAGAGGAAAGAGGGATTTTTAAAGGCAAGGAAGTGTTGGAAGAGGATTCCCTTTAAGTCAAAGAATAGAAGACTTGAGTGAGTGGATACACAGTTTATAAATACACTTATCCATTCGTAAGATCATAGAAGTATAATTTTCATTCTATGTTTAATGATTTATGACCTTGGTCAGTGGATTTACATCTATTTCTTTTGAGAATGTTGATTTCTTTGAGTTGGGTTCTAGTTCCTTTGATTTGAGCATGTTAGGAAGGTTTACCACTTTATTTTCATGAGATCTTGGATTACGAAGCTATTGGTATGATGTTAATATCTTGTTAGGTAAGCTTGATGATCTCTACTTCACTTGGAAAGGTTTTAGGAGTTGGATTCATATGATTAGGTGGTTTAGAAGGTTCTATGTGGTGTTTTTTGGTTCATTGTTTAATTTACATGTTCCTTGGATATATTTGGATTCCTTGCATAAGCCTATTACTCACTTTGATATATTCCATTTACTTTGTGTTAATTCATATTAATTTGTATAGTTCTATTGATTACCATGTTAAAATCTTATAATTTATATGTATTACATTAGGCTTTGCTTCCATTAGAGATGTTAATGGCATGGGAATGTTACTTTGGCATAGTTTACTTTGGTGTTTTCATAGAACATCTTATTTGAACTTTCATATAAGTTTTGAAAATTCAAATTCTTTGGTTTTTATCATGGGCAACATTTGTCATGAAAATGTTTTACTTCCATAAGTATACTATATTTCCTTAGAATTGGGTCAAACATCTTCATTTGCTTATTGATATTTGGCTCTTTGCATGTGACTTACCTTAATGGCTTTGGATTCCTTATGAGGTGAGATATATGAATATTTCAAGTGGTATACTTATGTAGTAATTACCTTACTAAGTATGATTTTGACATTCAGTTTTGGATATGAGGATTTGATATGATATCCTTACGTGAGCCAGCCTTCATGACTCTCAGGTACCTTATCGTTGGGTCACATAAATAGGAAAAATGGCTATATACTTGTTCATGCATTTTAGGTACCCTATCGTTAGGTCATATCAATAGGTGAAAGGGTTATATACTTATCCAAGCATTTCAAGTACCCTACTAGTGGGTTACATTAATAGGCGAAAGGGCCATATAATTACCCAAACATTTCAGGTACCCTACCATTAGGTCACATCAATAGGCAAATGGGTTATATACTTGCCTATGTATTTTAGGTATTTTATTGTCAAGTCACATCAATAAGCGAAGGGGCTACATACTTTTTTAGGCATTTCAGGTACTCTATTGCTGGGACACATCAATAGGCGAAGAGCTATATAGTTGCTCAGACTTTTCAGGTACCCAATCATCGAGTCATATCAATAGGTGAAGACAACCCTCGTGGTCCAATGCATGGTTTGGTTTTATCGAATTCCCTACTTTGGTTATATGGTTTTGTTTTGGACTTAACGAGGACCCCTCATGGGTTCATTTGTATTTGGATTTGGTATTTACTATATATACATCTTATATATATATACACATACATACATACATACATACATACATACATATAATTATATACATATATATGTGTGTATATATATATGTATGTATGTATGTATATATATATATATATATATATATATATATATATATATATATATATATATATATATATATAAATAAATATATATATTTATATATAAAGAAATATAAATACATGCATATATATATAGATATTGCACATGGTGTACGACACGCAGCATATAGCATATAATACATACATGATTCGGTTTGGTTTATTTTGGATTCTCTCTTAGTTATTTTGAAGCATGAGCGTACTTGTTCATAGTAGGTATACATGCATACATACTTTGATTTCCTTCTCTACTTTGGATCATCTTATTTACTGTTGTATATATTTTACTTCCTTTTGTGTTATATAAACTATGTACCCTCCCATTAAGCCTGTCAAACTTAGCCTAATTGACACCCTCTTACAAATGAGGAGTAAATGGACAGGTTCAGTTCATGCCGCTTGGAATGCATGCGTGATGAGGAGTTAGGTAGACTGTCCCTAGTTTACATATTTGACATATAATGTATTTCCTTTGATACTTTAGATGGGCTTGTTTAGGCGAGGATTTGTAAATATTGTTATGTGCATGTTGAGGTCTTTTATTTTGGATCATTAGAGATGTTGGACATGATATTTAGTTATCTCCACTGCACTTGATTTAATTTATTGTTATTATTATTCCGCTATGATGTGATTATATTGATGGATTTAAATGGATATAAAGAAATGAAATAAATTTACATAGATCATGATGTCTTTATGAGGGGTACCATACCTCAAACAAAGGATCTCTTAGCTATGAGATACGGGTTCGAGGAGTGTTATCCAGTGTCATGGATCCAAATTCAAGCTTACATCCTAGCCCACAGATTCGGGTTATGACAAGTTAAGTGAAAGGGAAAAAAAGATTTTTCCTAATTGTCAGGGGGAAAATCCTGAATGATTAGGACGGTCCCAAAAGCTAAGACTCCATTTTGCTTGATCAATCAAGAGAAAGGGAAACTTTTGATATATCAAGATTATGCATGATTGATTAGAATCAGGGAATCTAAAAAAAATTGAGATTCTACGAGCACATGATTTCATTCATAAAATGTGTGAAACCCATTTGTGATGTGATAAAACATTTGGGTTGCCCTATTTAGACCCAAAAGCATACAAAAAGAATAAAGAGGATAAATAATAATAGTTTTGGGAGAAATGAGAAAGAAAACCCCAATTTGACAAATGTAAACCATAGAAACTCACATCATGAGAGATTTTGCTAAGTTTTGAAGTTTTCTTCTATTTTCATGAGATCTCACTATTCTTGGTGTTTTACACCTTTAATATTTTAAAGAAAGAGTTATTGAAAGATTCCTTGAATCGAAAACTTAAAGGAAAAGGGATTTTAGAAGAGGAACTTGTAGACCCAAGAAGAAGTAACTACAATAAGCGATTATATATGATATGCACATGATTTTATTTCTCAAAGGTTCCTAGAAATCATGGATTTCAAATTTTATGACATGGGAATACCATATGTAAATGGTTTTCCTTGCTAGAATCTCGTAAATCTTTACTTAACCTTATAATTTACAAGTGATTCCATGTTTTTTTCTTAATAGGATCTTAGTAATCTCTATTGTTAACTTGTGATTTACATTTATTTGGAGTTTTTTGTTTGCCAATCAAGTATATTCACCCATATTTTCTAAAGAAGATTTACAAAATTGATTTTTATAGATCTTTACATGAAATTTGAAGTATTTTATCAATTGCCTTCATTTCATACTTATATGGGAATTGAAAATGCATCTGAAATCCATAGATCCTTATAAGCTCTATAAAAGAGTCAAGCATCTTGTATTGTACTTTCAATTGATTTCGATTATGAGATTTGATATATAAATCCTTCTTGAATAAGTTTTATGTGAGTAAAAGAATAGTTAAGTTAAAAGAACATATGTTTGAACATTTGATCGAATTTATCATTATAAATTGTGTAATGAATTTCTATATAGATTATATGTTTTTTTGGAAGAAATTGATAACTTGTATATCAACACGTGAAATGAACAATGATAAAGATAAGTGATAAATGATAAGTGAAAATGAACCATGATAATGATAAGTGACAAATGATAAGTGAAATGAACAACGATAAAAGATAAGTGATAAATAATAGGTTAAATGAACAATGGTAACAGTGTTGATATATATTTTCAATTCCATAATCTATAAAATACATGGAGTGGTAGATTAGGCATGGCATGAGCACATTGCATATCTTGAGTCATGTTGTAATC
>JAOXJP010179605.1:0-22500 GCA_025762735.1 Platanus orientalis
AGAGACCTACCTAAACGCGAAATTGGGAATTAAGGTTGCTATTTAGGCTTATAGAAATAAAGAAACTCAGAAGAAAGATTATATTTTGAAGAAATTTTACAAGAGTAGGGATTTTGAAGGGAAAGGAAGATGAAAGGCTAGGTTTTGCAAAGATTTGGGAATTTTTCTTAAGAACAAAGCTTAGAAGGAATTGTGCATCAATCAAGAGGCAGGGGACACTAAACTAACTTTGTTTTTTAATGTCATAAGTTCTTAGAACCAATCCAAAGTTGTTTGCAAAGATTATTCTAGTTTTTGAATAGATTTTCAACCATTCTTTACTAGTTTTGATTCGTTTTGAAAGAAAAAATTGGTTTCGTATAAAACATTAAACTAATTTCATTTTTCACTCTATTAGAATCATAAAAGTGTTTTACTCATGTTTTGTAAAGATCTATTCTTTTTTTTTGAACTATTTTAAAGCAAAGATCAAAAGTTTTTAAAGGTTTTTTTTAGGTTTTTCAAGAATGTAAAATACCATGATTTATTTTGTAAAATGTTGAGGTTTTATATTATTTTGGATTCATGAGTGTTCTACTATAAGTTTTAATCTGTTTTAAGTTTTGAAAACATTGATGTTAAAGAGGAATTTTTTTGTTTTTAAGAACACAAGTACTTCTAGTTTTGGTATTTGGTTCTATATGATCATAGAGACCATTCTCTTAGTTTGTAAGAATTGTATATTTTTATGATTGATTTATGATCTTAATGTGATATGTTATTCATGATTATTATAAAAATCTAATTGTTTCATAGTTCCGTGCTTAGGAGAATCAAGTATCTATGATCTAAAGTGTTATGAATTTTCTTATGTTCTACTATGGATTACTATATGTTCTGTACTGCTATTGCTATTATTTTTGTTTATTATTGATCTTTTTCTACTATAGTTCTGTTATAAGCCACCATTCATCATCAAAGGAGAAACATTGATGATGCTCAACACACCTAGCTTATGGTGTGAATGACCCTTTTACTGGGGATTATAAATGGTTGTCACTTGACTCTTCTCACCAGATGTTAAATGGTGTGACTAGACTCTTCTCACTAGAGACTAAATGGTGTGACTGGACTCTTCTCACCAAAGAGTAAATGGTGTGACTGGACCCTTTTCACTTGGGTTTAAATGGTGTAACTAGCCCTTTTCACCAGAGATTAAATGGTGTAATTGTTATCTATATTGGCTTATGGAATTGTTATATGTATCGGCTAATGGAACTGTTATCTGTATTGGCTTATTTATTTGTTTTACATGTTCTATTCTGTTCAGTTTAGTTATGTGCACCTATTTTTATTCTGTTTAAACTGTCTATATGTATGTCTTTTAATGTTTTTAGTTAAGTATATGTTTTTATATGTTAACTATTCAGTTTAGTATTTTATTAAAAAGTATGCAACTATCTGTTTCGTTTTGATTGTGCTAAGTCTTGATCCAATATTCTTTAGTTTATTGTTACCCACTGAGTTTGTCAAGTTCGCCCCAAATTTGGCACCACAGATGATGAGGAGATAGCTACATAGCGATGTTGGTAGAAAGGATTAGAGAGTTAGAAGATTGAATATATGCTATGAGACATTGAGACATTACTTTATTTTATTTCAGTTCAGTATTTTATTTCAGTTTATTTGAAAATAATGTAATAAGGTAGTGGATTTGGGTTTAGGCTTGATATTGGATTTTTAGATGATGGTTTAATTTATGTCAAACCATTAGTTTATGTGAATGGGAATGCCAGGACATGATTATAGATTATTTTTAGGTTTATGGAATTATAAAAATTTTATTATAGGTTGATTATGGGATATGGATGGTTATGATTAATGATATGTAATTTCGTTGCATATGAATGAAAAGAATGAGAGAAAAATTTATATGAAATTTATAGGTTAAGAATGAATGAATAAATGTTTAATGTTATGTGCCAAAATTCATGGCCCTTTTGGTGTAGGTTTCGGGGTGCAACAGAGTTGGTATCAGAGCTCAAGGTTTGGAAGATTCTCTAAACAATCAATGAGCTCACTGTTTTGAGAGACTAAAAAGATAGATTAGAAGTGAAGACCTAGATATACTTTAGACAAAAGATAGATTAGAAAAAAAATGAAAATGAGATTTGAGTTTTCTCTAGACTGATGACATATTAGAAAACATAGTCTTTTTGGAAAACATAGAAGATTAGGGAAATTCATAAAAGTATAATTGAATTGTGGAAAGACTAGCGATAGATCTTGTTTAATATTGATGGAGATTATATTGATGATTATTGATTGCCTATAAGTTTATTGAAGGATACAACATTAGTCTTATTTGATTGACTATAAGAAAAGATGTTACCCTAGTTTAGAGATTCTATAGACAACTAAAACCTAGGATTTGAGTTTAAGTTCTAGGTACTTAGTTTATAAAGATGTAAAGAATCAGAAACAAAGACAACTAGGGAAACAGTGACTGGAATTGGATTGATCTGATTCTTTATGGAAGAATTGATTTATGGTTCCTTGTTAACTATGTGATAAATGATTTGATTATAAAGAGCTAAAGGTGCAATTCTAAGAATCGATAGCCAAAGGTTTTGTGCACCCTATGGCGAGTAGTGCACCGGTTTTATTTGTTAGAAAGAAGGACGGATCCTTAAGGCTATGCATAGACCACAAGCAGCTGAATCGGGTTACAGTGAAGAACAAGTACCCATTGCCTCGTATTGATGATTTTTTTTTTATCAACTACAAGGTGTAAAGGTTTTCTCAAAGATTATCCTTAGATCTAGATACCATCAGCTTCAGATTAAGAATGAGGGTATACCTAAGACAACCTTCCATACCAAATATGGACATTATGAGTTCCTAGTCATGTCTTTTGGACTGACAATTGTAGTATTTATGGACGTTATGAGCAAAGTATTTAGACCTTATTTGGATCAATTTATCATTGTATTCATTGATGATATTCTAATTTATTCCAAGAATTCAGAAGAACATGAAGAACATTTGGGGATTACATTGTAAACTTTAAGAAACCATACACTTTATGCTAAATTTAACAAGTGTGAGTTTTGGTTAGACAAGATGGTTTTCTTAAGACATGTGATTTCAAATGATGAAATTTATATAGATCCCAAGAAGATTGAGGTAGTGGTAAATTGGCCTAGATCTACGAATGTAATTAAGATTCATAGATTTTTGGGATTAGTTGGATATTATAGGAGATTTGTTGAAGGATTTTCTAGTATTGCAAGTTCCTTGACAAAATTGACATAAAAGAATGTTAAGTTCAACTGGGATGAGTCATGTGAGCATAGTTTCCAAGAACTGAATGACCATTTGGTTTCTACACCGGTCCTCACTTTATCATCCAACACAGGAGGAAAATATGTGATCTATAGTGATGCATCTAGAAAAGGTTTGGGTCGTGTTTTGATATAAGAAGGGAAAGTCATTGTCTATACATCTAGATAACTTAAGCCTTATGAGTAGAATTACCCAACACATGATTTGGAATTAGCTGCGATTGTTTTTACATTGAAAATATTGAGGCACCATGTGAGATTTATACGGATCACAAAAATCCGAAGTATTTGTTTTCACAAAAGGATCTAAATTTAAGGTAGATAAGATGGCTTAAGTTTATTAAGGAATATGATTGCATTATCTTTTATCATCTAAAAAATGCCAATGTGGTTGCCAATGCTTTGAGTTAGAAGTCTTGTAGTGATTTGGTACTTGTTATGGCACATCTTAGAATTCAACCCATGTTGAATGATAAGATCAAGGCAGCTTAGAGTTCAGACTTTCAAATTCAGAAAATTATGGAGGAAGTAAAAAAAGAACAGAAAGCAGACTTTACGATCAAAGAAGATGATTCTCTTTGGTATGGCAAGAGGTTGTGTGTGCCCAATGACACAGAACTTAAAAGAGAAATTATGGAAAAGGCACATGAAACTTCTTATCCAGATCATTTAGGGAGTACAAAGATGTACAAGGACCTAAAAGAGCACTATTGGTAGAATAACATGAATCGAAAAATTACGAATTTTGTATCAAATTGTTTGACTTGTCAACTTGTGAAAATATAACACTTATATGTTGGGAAGAAGTTGGGGAAAGAAGATTACTTAGACTTGAATTGGAGCAAGTGACAACTAAGAATATCCAGGTTATTCATGAGAGGTTGCTTGTAGCACAAAGTAGACAAAAGAGTTATGCAGATCAGAGAAGAAGAGAGCTTGAATTTCATATTAGAGAGCATGTATTTCTAAAGGTATCGCCATCAAAGGGTATCATGAGGTTCAAAAATAAAGGAAAATTAAGTCACAGATTTATTGGACCATTTAAAATTTTGAAGAATATGGGTTTTTTTGCCTATGAACTAGCTTTACCGCTGAATTTGTTACATGTACACAATGTGTTTCATGTATCCATGCTAAGGAAGTACATGTGTGATCCATCTCATGTGTTAAAATCTAAATCACTTCAAACAAATGAAGACTTGTCCTATGATGAGAAATCGGTTCAGATATTAGATAAGAAAGAACAAGTTCTTCATTCCAAGATGATTATATATGTGAAAGTATTACGAAGGAACCATTCGGAAGAAGAAGCAACTTGGGAAGAGAAAGACGAGATGAAGGAAAAGTATCTACACTTGTTTCACATCTAAGGTATGTCAAATTCAAGGACTGAATTTATTTTAAGGGAGGAAGAGTATAACACTCTGTAACATGACATACATATTACTATACATGTGTCACACTTAGAATGCTAACACATGTAACACAAGTTATGTACACACATAGGATCACTTAAATGAACATATGCTGATTTGAATGTTGGAGCAACTTTAAAAAGGCACTAACAAAACTATAAAAATAATATATGAGTGAAAGTCATACCTTTGGATAGGTATGAAAGTCTAGAGTCCTATGCAACAAACAGCAAGCGAAACAGACACCAAACGAAATACTTAAATGCAATTTACTAAAAAGGGGGGAAATGATCAAGGACATGACAATTTCTTAAGCTTTCCCAGATGGATGACACAACTTTATAAGTCAATCTGCATCAATCCCATAGGAATCACCCTACAAATAATATATGCTTGAAAAGATCTATGAGTCTACTTTCCAATGCTATAAATGGTGAGTGAATCAAAGTTTCCTACAAGAAGTTATGACAATTTTCTTAAAAAGTGTCTCTGCCGTCTAGTATAGTATGAATTAATAGATTTTGAGGTAACTTTAAAAATACACCGATAAAAACATAGAACGAATTAGAGAGTAAACCTTTGTTAGAGACATCAAATATTAATTCTTGATCGATTAGGGAACTGATTTCATCTCCATTGGTTGGAAGAGACGTAAAAGCACATATGTCCATCTTAGTTATGCCGACTAGACCACAACCAAATAAGAATGCATTTGATATTGGGCTCCAATAACATGCTGCTGTAATGAGTAGCATTCGGTCTATGAGAAGGCAATAGCGAGAAAGTTGGATGTCTTTAATGATGTATAACCTCCTTCTAGAGTTAGCCAAAAGTTCCTTGTACTCGATCAAGCTAGGAGATCAAAAGGTCATTAGGTCTGGGCTAAGTTTTTGAGAGTGACCAGTCAGCCACTTACCCCAGTCAAGAAAGTTATGTTGGAAAAGGAGTTGTTCTGTAAGAAAAAGAGGATAGATGGCAACAACAATTGAAGGAACATGGGGCACAAAGGAAGGGTCGATGGTGATGGTCCCTGCATCATCCATGATGGAAATAGGTGCTCACAAAGATCTGGGCCCACTAGGTTAGGTAGAGAAGAAGGCTTGGTGGAAAGAGGGTTCAAAGTAGAGGAAAAGGTCATGGATCAAACCGGTGAAAACCTAAGAAGAGCTTAAATAGAAAATAGAGAATCCCAAATCAGGTGGGATTAACCTTGGGAAAGAGAAGATTTTGGCGTGAGAAGACGTAACCATCAATGTCACCTTTATTTGAATTTTTTTAAATTCAAATAAAAGGAGGGGCATTGTTTAAGCCAGAAAAATCTAAGCTTGGGGTGTCTTGTTGACTCAACAAATCAAAGTTAAAAAGAAAAAAAGAGGACTATAATTGGATAAAACTGTTATATCTGTTTGCATGGAATAAAGGATAACAATTGAGGAAAATTAGGGAAATAAAGGAATCCCCTTCGGAACACAATTCTGAAATTGTTAGAGATGGGATTAGACTCCATACAAAGCAGTAAAGAGGAGGAGATGGAAAGGGGCCACAACTTGCTGCAGGTAGCCATGGATGACCATGAACATGCCATGATCACCCACGACCAGCTGAAGATCTGCAAAATGGAAGGAGTGGCCACGAACAAGGAGAGAATGTTTTATAAATACCAGAGATGCTAGAGAGGAAGATCATCACTCGATCATTCAAACAACTTTATTATTATCTATCTTTTATCCTAGTTTTTAGCTTGATCTTTTTAATCATTTAGCAAAAGTTTGCTTTCAAACACCTTTACATAGGTGTACAAGTCAGGAGGTCATCCTATTACACTTCCAAGGATCTGTATTTATAGTTTTTTGTTCTATCTATCGATTCTGGTCTACATTTTTTTCCATTGTCTAGTTTGGAAAAAGATGTCCAATTGGTGGAGTAAGATGAAATCTGTAAGTCACTTTGCTTAATGAGTTGCTTACTATTATTTAGTTCAGATTGATTGTTTCTTCAATTTTATAATGGTGTTAAATATGGTAAAGTCCTTATTCTAATGAGGTAAAAAGATCTCATTTAGAAGGAAGTACCATCCCCTTCCTAAATCACCTGAATTATTCAATTTAGCATTCAATTTAGCAGTTGGACAGACAACTAGAGAACCTTCTCTCAGTTTGCCTGTTGTTTTCTTTAGCACCTGGGGTCATAGGAAAGACCAAATTTTGTGTCCACATAGCACTGGCACGCCCGCAAAACATTTTTTGGCCAACAATAATGTTAAAACATTTTGTCCTAGGCGATGAGTAAACAAGAAGGGAAAATTTTTTAAAACAAAACTCGTTGGAAACACTAAAACAGTGATCCGTTATCTCTTGAAATAGCTTCATTTCCAACACATGACTGACATGGGTGCAATGAACCCTCCTCTTTTCTTTCATCAAGCCTAAAAGGATTGAGAACACCACTCTGATTCCCATGCTATGTAGAAAGGAGAAGCCAAATTGTTTGGTGATTCTTTGAAGTAGGGGAACAAGAACTCAATCATAGACTATGAGCCATAACCACAATTTGTAGTGATATGACCATTGACAAAATTTAAGAGAAGAAGGCTCTTGTTAATTCATTCAACCATGATTACAATACCTCAAATCAGAGGTTTAAATAGACTAATACAAGAAAAAGATGAAAAAAAAAGCCAAATCACACCCATTTTTACGAAATCTAATCATAATCAAATCATTCTTACCTAAGCTAATTCTAATCAAATTAAATCTTAATCTTGCTAATTATAACATTATTTTCATAATGTCTTTATTTCCCGAATACTTGTTTCCCTATTACCATCTTTAATAAAGCAATTAACTATCTCTTCTAAAACCCTAAGGTTATAGGAGAGGTTAGAGTTAATATACTTAATATATTTCAACACTCCCCCTCAGGAGGGACACTCTTGGACAATCAAACACAAGGGAACTAGGTGTGAGGCTTGCGAGAATATTTGCGTCCACAAGGGATTTGAGCTCGCAACCTAAAACCTACTCTGAAACCATCTTAAATAAATCAATTAACCATCTCTTTGAAAACCCTAAGGTTATGGGAGAGGTTAGAGTTAATATACTTAATAAATTTCAACAAATTAGCATCTAGACAACCCTTCTTAAGTGAATGTTGTCGACATGCAACTTGGGGTGGCAAGGGGTTAGGTAAGGTTGACCACTGGGCCTAGATTAAAATCGGATTGTTACTTAGGATAAGCCAACCCTAATCTAAGAATAAATTAAAGGTTGTTGTGTCCTTTATTCAGAAAAGGGAAAGGAAAAAATGAGAGAAAAGAAAAAGAATATGAACTAGTAGAGTAGAAAAATGTTCAACCCTAGCCTGAGAAGAATTTAAACTACTTTGAGATGAGCTCAATCTAACCTGTAAAATTGGATAGTACTTGCAGCATGGATCAAAAATTGTTGCCAACACTATACCCCACTCAAAATGATTAAGAAAAAAAGAGAGAATAAGGATGGATTTGAGTAATCAATAAACTATACGTATTATGCAGAGCCAAATCACTTCACAATAATTGTTAGAATTCAATGAGCAATCAAACCTTTGGGAAACCCTTAGGTTAGGGGTGTAATGAGCTGGGCTAGGATTTGTTTTTGCTGGCTTTTGATTAAGCCCATATGTAGGCCATACTTGATAACAATACATCTCTGGTTGGCTGGAAACCTCTGGTGAGAAGCTCCATTTTACCCATACATTGCGACAATACAAGCATAAATGGTATCAGTAGTACACCCTTACATAAGTTTTTGTTACAATCCATAAATGTTTAAGATTTTCTATTTCAGTAAATTTTCAACCTAAAATAGCTATTTAGAGAAATGTATTAAACAAAATATGGTATGTAGAGCTCTGATTTAGTTAAAAGGGTTGGCAACTCTGGCCAATAATAATAATAATAAGTAGTTTTTAAGCATCCAATGTTTTTTAAAGAAATACATGGTAAAAAGTGTAGTTCTATATGAATTGGTAAATATGATAACACCCAAAATTTGTTTTCACCTTTTTCCCCCTTTGCTTGTGGATGATATTTTGGGGGATTAAGTAGCAATGCTTTATTTATTTGGTCTATTGGTTAAAGTACTACTTTATACATGTTGGACATCTTGGGTAAAACCATGGAAAGGGTGCTATCATATAATTAAGGATGGTGTTGGTAGAAAATTTTCTTGTGTAAGCATGTCAATGGCACATGGGCACAAATTTCTTTCTAACCTTGAACCCGAGGCGTCGAGTCAGATTGTAAGACCGATTGTTGTTCCCTGCCATTTGATCATCCACCAAATCAAGAGAGATCAAGCGATAATGATGGGATAGTTCTTCCCTCTATAAGTTCTTTTTACCTCTAAATCAAGGACTTTTTCAAAGCCATAATGCTGTGACAACAACAGAAAATTAGAAGTTTGCTGAAATAATACTTTATTGAGAATCGAAGAACTTAGAATGTATTTAAAACAACAACATAAATAATAATGATAATAGTGTCGTAATTTGGTACAATAATGGCCCGGGACAATGGTGCTGCTGCTGTAGAAACTTGGGATTGTAATGTTGATACTGTAGATACCCGATATAGTGATGCAACTGCAAACGAGAAAAAATGATGGTGGTGCTGTTGTTCCTGTAACCACAAGAGATGGTGAAAATGTGTTACAGCCTGTATAAATGGTGATGGAAGATGGATGATGGTGACGGTGCAACCTATGGAGTAATTAAATCAACTCCAAAGGGTAGAAGTGTAGTGGTGTTCTTGAGAAAGAATTAAATCAAACTCTAAAAAATGAAAGGATGGTGGAGATGTTGTTGTAGCCTGTAAAATGGTGGTGGAAGATGGATGGTAATGGATGGAAGATGGTAATAGTGCAACTTATGGAGGAATCAAATAAAATTTCAAAAAGGTCAAAATGTGGTGGTATGTTTGTGGAGGAATTGAATTAATTCTAAATAATGGAAGGGTGATGTCATACCTATAGAAGAATTAAATCAACTCCATGGATATGAGTTGAAACCTATAAAGGAATTTGATCAAGTTTAGTAAGTTTTCCTGTAAGAGGAAATTAAAGTAAATTAATATAAAAGTCTCCCATGGGAGAGTGATAAAGACAGTGTTGCGTTGTATTGAATTTGTGTTGTGTTAGAGCAAGGTCATTTTCTTCTACATCTTGTTACTATTTACAAACAAAATGAATAGTTACATTTAGTTATTAGTTTTTGCCATATGTCTTGTGATCTGAAACATCAATCAGTTGTAGAAACCATCTTTTGAATGTTGCTTTCACCACTTGTCTATGTAACTATTCCAAATTTCATCTAATGTAATCTTGCCACCTGTTTGAGTAATTACTTGTTTCAAATTTTCACAAATCATATTCTATCATTAGTAAGTGATGTTAAATTTCTTCCAATGATATTCTGTCATCTGTTCTTGTAATTGATATTGAAATTCTTTCAATAATTTTCTGCAATCTATAAGTGATGCCGGAAGATATTTTGTCATCTATAAGTGATGTTGGAATTCCACCAATACTATTTCTCCATCTGTAAGTAGTGATATTTCTCCATTTGTGAGTGATATTGGAATTCCACCAATGATATTTCCATCTGTTTTTGTGGTTATATTTTGGTGCAATCAATTTCTAATGTGGTTTGACAATAAAATGATGGTTTTTCATCTATCCCACATCCTAAAATTTCAAATCATGACACCTTTTTCCATTCATCTTGTGCCATGAATCTTAATTTTAACCGCTTGATCAGACGGTGAAGATTTTGGCGTCAACAGATGGTGAAACTTGGCCCTATGGTCTAGCTCACCAAATTTATTGGAATGTTTGGGCTTGGGTTAGGCTGACCCAATGACCTAATTTCCCAAGAAGTTTCCATGTCCATGTAGCATACAAATCTTTTTGACTGTTGGTGAAGTATTCATATCTTCCAAGTATATCCATATTCGGTTCATTAAAATAAAAGGATATCCATATGATATTCTAAATGGCCACAGATATTTTTGGACTAGCGTTAATTTCTGTTATCTGTTTATTTATCCAGACATCGGATACGAATCCAAATATCTAATTACATGAACAATTTCTCTTTATTACAATATCAAGCTTGCACCAATGCTTCTTCCATTAGGCTTTCTTTTTTTAGTATTTAGGTATTTATTATGTCATGCATTCTATGAACAAAGCTTACAATATTACAACATAACTTTGAATTTATAATCGTTGATTATATATATAATAACCTAAATGTATATGAAATTATAGTTTAAAAGGATTAATATAGAGCTGTAATCGATCCATTTATAATAAGATATTTTCTAAAAGAATAGAATATGATCAATGTGAAGCATTCAGTGATAGTATAATAGGGCAACAATTTTAAATTTGGGACCAAGACCCATTTGGGTGGATCCTGATCCTTGCTTGGAATGCTGATTCGGATTGGAATCAGCCCATTTGATGTAGATCAATTAGGTTTAAATGGTTATATCAGGGATCGTGGATCGAATTGCTATAAGCTAAGCCAGGATCTACGATACTTGATTCCCTGCTATACAGCCAATCACAACAACAGAAAAAGGCATCTTTAGGATGTTTTCTTGGTATGATTTGTTATGGTATTCTTACAAAGAGGCCCTATCTGTTTTCTGCCTCGTGATTAGTCCCATCATCTACTATATTGTGTTTTGGGAGCATGCATTTACTGGAGGAGTACAAATAAAGAATGCTCCTTAGTTTAAAAACTGTTGGATTAAAACCTACTATTTTGGGGAATGAGAAGGAAGAAAATGTTCTGTGATGACAGTGTTGTAGTGTTTATGGTGAATTATAAGCTGACACATGTTGTGTTTGGGGTTCAAAAAAGTGTTCAAGTGTAAAAGGAAGAAAATGTACTATGATGACAAAGTGTCTGCAGTGTTTATGGTTAATTACGGGTTGATACAAATTATGTTTGGGGTTTAAAAAGTGTTCAGGTATAGAAAAGAGACCAAATTCAAAAACACATCATGTGTCAATCAATGGCTCGCCTAAATAGGCATGTGTCAACATAGATAATCATTTTCTAGTGTAAAAAAAAAAGACCAAATTTAAAAACACATCATGTATTAATCAATGCACACCTACATAGGCCTGTGTCAACATAGACAATCATTCTCTGATGCAAATAGTTGATTGAGAGTATATGAATAGGTGTGTAAGTCAAGCTATGCAGCCTTTATGCCCGTCACACAAGAATTAGGCTTAAACTTGTTACACAACCATTAAGCTCAGGCTCAACTCTTTAAACTTGAAGCAAGCTCCACCCATGCTTTAATCGACTAACCAAATTCAATGAATTTTTATTCTAGAAAGGGTTTTACGTTTTATATATACATATATATTGTTAGGTTTTTGTATTGTCAATGTCCATGCACAAAACAATGTGTGTACATATAGTGGTTAGGTTGTATAGGACTTTTGTGTCGAAGAAGAGAGTCCAGAAAAGTACCAAGAAGACAGACTCGAAGTCGAAATGACCAAGCCAAAGAGACTTAAGTGTTGTTGAAGAATTCCTAAGTCTCAGGTGTTAGCTATCTCAAGGAAACCAACATCCAGAATTTGAGGGTAAAATCATAAAATGTTGGTAAGTGGTAATGAGGTGTTTGGGTATGGACTTAATCTTAAGTGAACTTAGAGTGAATTAAAAATAGATAACCCAAACCTAGAAAATGTTTCATGAAGATTAGATTAAGGATGGACCAAAATTGAAAAAAAATAAATTTTGTTGAAAAGGAGATATGACTCAACTTAAAATGGTCATATCTTTTGATCCAAATGTCTGCTCTTGAGCCATAAGTACTCAAATTGAACGGCTCGACAAGATCCTTTTGAAAATGAAAATAATATATGCTTGATATTTCTAAACGGTTATATTTTTTACCATTTGAAAAGAGACGTTGGGGGTATTTGAATGGGTTTCTTCACTCTATAAATAGAGACACTAACCCCAATGAATGTAGAACTTGAATGCTTGAGAAAATAGTCAAATATTTGTGAAAAGAGAGCAAGAGAAAGAGTCAATAAGCCTATGAGTTAAATCATTTTTGTTGGCCTATGACCTTACGATGTATCTTGAAGAACGAAGATTCTACTACATAAGATGTATCTTAAAGAACGAAGATTCCTTCATCTTCAACTTGTTTGTAGCTTTTGTCGGAGTCACTGAAGGTAGATTCTCAGCCTTTGTCAGAGTCACCAAAGGCGTGTGTTCGTGAAGCATTTACTAGTCACCAAGTGCAAGTTGGTCCATCGAAGTCACTAGACGAAGCGTATCCATTGGAGTCATTGGGAGAGCGCTTACAAAGTAGTGGATTCTCTATTACTTATAAGTAAATTTAAGGTTTATTAATTTGCCTGTAATAGTTTAGGAGAAATATTAATAAAAATTAAATAGGCTCCAGAGAGCCAGTTAGAAAGTGGATGTAAGCCGGAGGGTTGAACCACTATAAATTTGTGGTGTTGTGGTTTGGTTGCTTATTATCATTATTGTTTATGTTTATCGTTATGCAAAACAGCTCAACACACTAAGTGACTCTAACTAAGGTGAATAAAAAAAGACTAGGGAATTTATCAGCCTTGCTCCCGCTCTGCTATAGGTAACACTATAATGCATGACGGAGCCCCGTGGTCTATGATAAATTTATAAGAAAAGCAATTTACTTAATTAAAAGATTTTTCACTGCATATTAATTGAAAGAAAATTAAGTAAATTAAATAGGGGTTGAATAACTTATTTAAAAATAATAAAGATCTTATTCACCCCTCTCTAGGATCCATTTACGAATTTCATATATATATATATATATATATGCATAATGTAGCTTAACACAAGCTCATTTAGCTAAATGAAAAGAAAAGTGGTGGCTTGAGGCACTATATTGCAATCTTACAACATGACTATTTTAGGGGTGTCATTGAGTCAAGCTTTGCTATGCTTAGCTTAGCTCAAGCTCATTAGACAAGGATTAAGCTCATCACGAGCCTGAGGTTAACAATGTTAATGAGCTAAGCTTTGCCCAGCTAAAGCTTTTCACACAAGAAAAGCTCAAGCTCGTCACAGTTCAACTCCCAAAACTCAACTTACTCTATCAAAAAAAAAAGTTATCTTAGGGTTTTTTTTTTGTATTATTCTTTATTGTATATTACTAAAGTAGTATGGAGGGACATGACAACTTGTAATTTAACAGCAGATATGGCCCTAAATAAAGCAAAATGGTGGAACAGGATCATGTAGCTGACCCCAAATAGTTGGGATAAGGTTGTTGTTGTTGTATATTACTCTTTTCCCTTATAGCAAGAAAAGAAAGTAGATTTTTTTTTAATACCATTCTAAAATATGTAAAATTTGTATAGTGATATTGTCATGAAAGACTAATCATTTCCTATTATTGACCATTGGTCACTCTTCATTATTATTGACCATTAGACAATCTTTAGCAACTTAATACTACCAAACTAAGTTGAGAAATTCTACCAAAATAAAAAAAATTAACTGTAGACACTAGAAAAATCTCAAATAAACACTTCATTTGTGATTTTCCCTAAAATTCCATTATTCACGACTTACCATAGTTATCCATGAATAACCATAGTCAATCATGACGGCATGGATTCATTCATGACTAAGCAATCTATTCACGAATGTCAGGAGCTATTCGCGACTAACAAAAGCCATAAAAAACCCATTTTGTACATAAAATAGTATTTCAATCATAGAAAATTGCTACCGAAGTGGTTTTAGACTCCTGACACACCCAATAGTATGGTGAAATAATGAAACTCATGCACAACTTCTTCAAATTGTACATATCATCAAAAGATAATTCCTACATCAACAATGATACAATCTACCATAAGTCTCATATGTCTCACCAAATCTTATTCAAGATTAACAAAAATAAAATTAGATAAGAGCTATAGAGGCATTCCTACATGGTTATGGGTTCAATCTCAGTCATTGATCTAGCATCAAAGAGGACAATCAAACAAATATTCAGTTGTAACTTTCAAGCTTCAAGAAGGACAACATCTGGTAACTTAAACTTCTACAAGGACAAGGATTCTTCAACAGCTGGCCAGCTACAAACCCCATAAAAAGTCTACATCAACCCATGTCTATGTATACCCCCAAAGTTCCATATATTTGGGGATATTTCATCCATTCTTGAAATTTTCTTAACTTTCCAAACTTTGCATCAAGCTCTCAAACATTCAAGTTTTCAAGTATTCAAGTTTTTCTCCAAGGTGTTGCATGTTCAAGAACCTCTGCAAGAACCAAAAAGATATTCAAGAAAACATAGATGTAATTAGGTAAATACATGTTTATGTTTATATATTCAATTAAGTTACAAAAAAGTGTAAAAGAAAGTTGTTGTACCATGTTTTCCCATAAAATATTTTAATGAAAAGTCAGTCTTTCCTTTCTTCTCTTCTCCTTTTCTTTTAAGCTTTGTTTTGCTTAATTATAAAGAGCAACAAGAAGTTCTAATTAGATGTTAGTTGCTACCTTAATGGAAGCAATTGTAATTAACAAGTCTATTGTGCAAAATACCTAGATTTGGAGTTATTTGCAACAAAATAGAAAAATAGAAAGAACGGAAACAGCAACCACACAAAGAAAATGACCATTTATGTGGTTTGGCTTAAAGCCTATGTCAACAGGTGAAAACGGCAAGAGAGATTTCACTATGATCGAAATAGAGATTACAATGAATGGTGCAGCAGCACGATACCCCATAAACCCTAAATATAAATCCCCAAAACCCTATTCTCTACAGGCCAGGTTGGACCCTAAATTGAGTCAAAATATGTAAATGGGTCATATCGGGTTTTTTTTTTTTTTCAGGTCATCATCTGGGTTACATCTCGGGTAGAATTCCAGACACTAACCTAACAAAATCTCATATGTGAGGCTTGGAATGAAAGTCCACCACATAAATAATAAATCGACTGGATAACAATAAGGTAATGTGAACATAGAATTTTGGCAAATGAAATTTGGTATTACACTAAGTTAAGAAAGCTAACATCTCATCATACTAGGGAAAGGGGGTTTGACCAATCCATGAATCCTTTACCAACCCCCCAAAAAAATCCCATGAATCAAACATGATCCTAAAGCTATATATAACAAGCCATATCAGGCCCAATAGCACATATTATAACAAGCCATATCTATATACAACATGTATAAATATATTTAAAGTATATATATAACATTATAAACTATATCTATATGTATGATATGCATATATACAAGATCCTTAATGAGTTGGGCTTTTAGAAAGTTGAGATTGGTGTGGCTTAACTTAGGCTCACTTAACTGAACAAGCTCAATCAAAGGATCAAGCTCAACTCATGACGAGCCAAGCAAAGCTAATTTGGCTCATTGATAGCCCTACTTGAGGTGTTGAAATTTGTTTAAGCTTGGCTTGGCTTACAAACAAAATATTACTGTTTCATGCCCTAATCTTAAAGCCAATTGGATTAAATACCCCACCTATTCCTAAAGGCCAAAGATATATCCGATTGAAATAAGCCCAACAGCTCACATTACAATAGAGTAACAAAGTAAATCTATACATATCATGCATAAATACATGTAATATTTAAATATATATATATATATATATATATATATATATATATATATATATTCAAACATGTGTAATTCCCATGTAAAACCCCCTCACAACGCAGGCAAAGTATCCAACTATTCACCGGTTTGGCTTTATGAGAAAGGAAAAGATAAAACAACAAAAATTGGGTTGCATTTCCTAAAATTAAATGAAATCGATCAAAGATATGGTAACGTCTGGATACAGGTTAAGTGTGAGGGTGGGCAAGCTCTGAAGGGTTATTTCTAGAAACTTCCACACCCTTCCTATCCATCCCTCTAGATAAATCTCTTCTCCCACTCTCTTCCTAACCCTTCTACCTCCACCACTATTATTAGGGGTGTCAATAAGCCGAGCTTTGCCCAGCTCAGGTCAGGCTTGTCACATGAAGACAAAGCTCAAGCTTGGCTCAAGCTCATGATGAGCCTGAAGTGCTAGGCCCAGGCTCGTGACGAGCCTGAGGACTCATATATTTAGGCTCCTTCCAGGCTCGGCTTGTCTCATCAAAACCCTAAAATGAAAATAGCAATGAAAAAAATAGAGCTTCACTTGGAAAGTAAAACAAGAAAAAAATCAAACGAAGAACACATAAATAAAATTTGGGTTTTTTTTTTTGGAAGAAACCTAGGAACTCAAAAAATATCAAGGATTCTCTCAATAACAATGTAGGAAGAAACCTAATTTATAGCTTTGGGAAAAAAACAATACCAAAAAAGAGAGCATAAACGTAAATAAAAACAGGAGAGGAGAGAAAGAGAAACAACATACCTTGATACTTTCATGTCGATTTAGGGATTTGAGATAATTTATACTTGATAACATAAAACCTTAAATGACTTCATTTCTAATTTTAGTTAATGAATCAATATAAATCTGAATGAGTTCATTTTGAACCATCACTTTATGGCTACAAATGCCTTAGAAATTTAAAATGAAATTATTACATTTTAGGTGGCTGTCAAACAGGCCCTAAGTAATCTGCTGCAATAATGGAGTCCAGTTTGCATCACTGTAACGCTCAAGTATAGTGGGATACTCTTTATAATGGAGTCCATAATACATAGTATTTTAAAGATATTTTAATACTTTATACGCAACATTCCAATGATCATGTCTAAGGTTACTTGTAAATCTACTTAGCATTCCAACAACATAAGATATATCCGGTTTAGTACAATGCATTAAATACATTAAATTACCAACTAGAGTAGCATATTTGAATTGAGATACTCATTCTCCCATCTTTTTCTTCAAGTGAATACTTGGATCATAAGAAGTGTAAGTAGGTTTACAATCTAAATAATCAAACTTTTTAAATAATTTTTCAACATAATGTGATTGGGACATAAATATTTCATTTGGTTTTCTTATCAATTTTATTCTAAATATAGTGTCTATTTCACCCATATCTTTTACACTAAACTTGGAAGATAAGAATTGTTATGTCTCTAATACACAATATAAATTTGATCCAATTATAAGCATATTGTTCACATATAAACAAATAATAACAAAAATGTTATTATCACATTTGCTATAAATACATTTATCTAAGTCGTTAATTTTAAAACCAATAGATAAAATAGCTTCATCAAGTTTCTGGTGTCATTGCTTAGGGGCTTGTTTAAGTCTACATAACAATTTAACTAATTTACAAAAAAAAAAAATTCTTGTCCTTCCATCACAAACCCCTTGGCTTGGTCCATATATATTTCCTCCTCAAGTTCACCATTTAGGAACATGGTTTTCACGTCCATTTGATGAATTAGTAACTTATGTATAGATGTTAACGCCACTAATACTATAATAAAGGTTATCCTTGTAACTGGAGCATATTTATCAAAGTAATCAATCCCAGGTTTTTGTTTAAATTCCTTTGCTATAAGTCTCGCTTTAAATTTATCAATGGTTCCATCGTATTTTAATTTCTTTTTAAAAATCCATTTGCAAACAATTATTTTAGCTTCAAATGGTAAATCTACTAATTCCTAAGTATTATTTGACATTATTGAATCAATTTAATCATTAATAGATTCTCTCCAAAAAGCTGAATCTAGAGATTTTATAGCTTCATCAAAAGTTACAGAATCATTTTCTATATAAAAAAAAATGTATAGTAATCAGGGCTTAGGTTAGTTTCTTTCTTAACTCTTTTACTTTTTCTAATTACAAATTCTTCATCATTATTTGTCTCACAATTCTTGCTAAAATTTGATTTTTCATATTCTTTTATTTAATCTCTATATTCACTAATTTCAATATTTTCAAAGAAATCTACATCTCTAAAACTTATAATAGTACTGGCATTAATATCTAAAAATCTATAGGTTCATTCCTCATACCCTAAAAATGCACAAGGTATAGTTTTAGGGCCTAATTTAGGTTGGTTAGGATTTAAATTCTTTACTTCAACATAGAATATCCATATTTTTAAATAATTAAGATTTGGTTTTCTATTTTACCATAATTCATAAGATGTAATATTATTTTTCTTTTGAGACACCCTTTTAAGAATATACCACCCCATATATAGTGCTTCACCCAATAAATTTTGTGATAATCCATAATTTATTAACATAAAATTTATCAAATCTAATAGGGTTCCATTTTTTCGTTCGACTACTCCCTCTTGTTGTGAAGACCGAGGTGCACCCATATCTAGAACTATCCCATTTTCTTTATAGAAGTTTAAAAATAAAGTAGAATTATACTCTCCTCCTCGATTAGTTCTTATGGCTTTAATTTTCCTATTTAATTGGTTTTCAACATGGGCTTTATAAATTTAAAATTTTTCTAATACTTCATTTTTAGTTCTAATTAGCTACACACATGTAAATGTAGAACAATCATAAATAAAAGTTACAAAATATCTCTTTCCACCTCTAGTTAAAATTTTATTAAGATCACACACATTTATATGAATTAAATCTAGTAATTCATTTTTTCTTTCTGCACTAGAAAATGGTTTTCTAGTAGATTTAGCTTGAATACAAATATTGCATTTTTCTTATTTTTCAATACTACTTGCAAAAATCAATTCTAATTTAACCACATTTGTAATAGAATTAAAATTTAAATGCCCTAACCTTGCATGCCACATATCAAGAGAGTCAATCAAATAAACAATAGGAGAAGCATACTTTATTTCCATTACATTCAACTTAAACATTTCATTTGCAGCATATCCTTTACCTACAAAGGTACCATTTTTTGACAAAATAAATTTGTCAAATTCAAAAGCCATCCAAAAATCATGTTTGTTTAGTAAATATCCATAAATGAGGTTTTTGCAAACTTCAGGCACATGAAACACATTCTTCAATGTCACAGTTTTTCCCGAAGTAAATTTCAGTGCAACATCACATTTTCCCACTACTTTAGTAGTCGCCAAATTACCCATAGAGAGTTCAATTCTAGCACCCACCATTTCATAGTTTTCGAAGGTGATTCTATTATTGGAGATATGACAGGTGGCTCCAGTATCAATCCACCACACCTTCTCGTTTCCCACAATAGTTACCTCAGACACCATGGTCACTAGGTTTTCTTCAATCATGTTCACTTGATTTTTTGATTTTTTCTAATGTCGACATTCTCTTGCCAAATGCCCAAATTTTCCACATACATAATAAGAAATATTTTTCTTATCTATCGGGCCACTTTTGAACTTTTGAAAATTCTTGGGTTTAAAGAACTTCTAGTATTATAGTTGATTTGATCGACCAATTGAAGCAATTTTCATTTCATTTTTATTTTCCACTATATGGGCTTTGGATAATAACTCCGCCAACTCTTTTTTTTATCTCAGAGTCTAGACTCCTCTTCAATTCTAAGGTGTTGAATGAGTTGATACATATTCATCTCTTCATTTTCATGCTTCAATTTATTACGATAATCTTTCTAAGAGGGTGGTAGCTTAGCTATTACCACTTCCACTTAGAAGATTTTATCTATTTTGATCCCTTGAGCAATAATCTGACCCGCAATGACTTACAACACATGAACTTGGTCAAGAATTGGCTTGTCATTGATCATCTTAAACTCAATATAACTTTTTATAAGAAAATTTTTATTACCTGCATCTTCGGTCTTATATTTGTGTGCTAGAGCCTCCCAAATCTCTTTTGATGTAGCAACATTTGCATAGACGTCAAAAAGAGAATTTGAAAGTGCATTAAGGATGTGATTGTGACACAAGTAATCATCTTCCTTCCACTTCGTAGCTACATTTGCTTCTTTATCTCCTGTTGAGCAAGGTTTTGAGAGAATGTATGTAGCCTTGAGAGTCGTTAATAAAAAGTATATTTTCTATTGCCATCTTTTGAAGTTCGAGCCATCGAACGGAGCTAAGCACAATTATTCTTGAATCGGTGAAGCGATTGACGCCATGAGCAGCACGATCTCAATACAAACTAACGTTTTTAATTATTGAAAAATTTAGGGGATCTCTAGGATCATCCCTACTCAAAGGCACGGTATGGAGGTTTCTTTCTTAAAGACATTAATCATCCCTTCTTGGTGTAATAGGGTTTAGACGATCAGTCTCCAGGTTACAATCGAGCCCATCATATTTCTTTATCTTGCACGTAGCTTGCACTTGCTTCTACGATCAACACCACTTCTTCACTTTACTCAATGATATAAAATATAAGCAAGTACATAGAAGAATATTTTTCCAACATAAGATACCACAAAATCACTTTTCTTTTTTTCTTTGCTGAAGAATTCTCTAACTCAAAACAAACCCATTTGATATATATAAATTCAAATATTAAGATGCTTGTAAAGGTATAGTGAAGTCGTATGAAAGGGTCAACATTCAAATAAGTTTTGAAAAGTGTTAACGCATAATAGTCCCTTTATCATTAATATAATATTAAGAGAAGTTTTTCAAAACGCATGTAACGGTTTTCCCATTAAAATAACAATAACATTTTGAATAGGCAAATGCTTTTAACGGTCCACTCATTAAAATATAATAATATAACTTTTAAATGACCAAATGCATGAAACGGTCCACTTAATAATATACTAATAAAACTTTGAATAACCAAAACGGATGTAATAATTGTTTTCTTCAATAAAATATTATTTAATATATTTTTTATTTTAAAATTTAAAATTCTAACAATGCTTATGCAAGGTCTCTTTCCCAGTTGGTGCAAACACGGGTGTTATGGGTTTTCAGGTGACAAAGGTGAGACAAATCTTGTGGTTAGAGAGGATAAATCGAGGTCCCTCTTTAGAGTTGATTAAGTGAGTTAGCTCAAAGTAACTACACATGTGCATTAGTCATGTTATAATCGAGTTGGATGGTGTCAAGATCAAATTGATTGATGGTTTATGTAACAGTGATTCTTTAAGGCTATTGGTTGTTTGTGGTGATAGCAAATAAGTTATGATTCAAGTTCGAGGTGAAGCTGCATTTCAGGTATATATGACGCAAAGTTCACTAAAAAGGATAAGTGTAGATTTTCTCCAAGGTGATTTTGGAAGCTAAGATGGAGTGTGGTATAGATGTCATAGATTTTGTATCTTGGCAAAGATATAGGTGGAACCCACTTCGATAAAAAAATCCTCTAAGAAGCTAAAAAATAAGCCAAGGTGCAAGTGGTCACTTTCTTAGGGTTAAAGACTCTTCTTGTGAAAGAAGTTGTTGATGACAGCTAGGGTGAAAACCCTAATTAAAATAATGAAAAAAAAGGGAAGAGAAAGGTGACCACACTACAACAAAATTAGTTTTTAATAGCATACTTTTAGGCAACGTTTTTACAAAAACGCTGCCTAAAGTGAATAATATACAACATTTTCTATAGAAAACGTTGTGAAAAAGAAAAAAAGGCATACACACCATTTATAAAATGTTGCATAAACTTATATAGATAGCATTTTTAAAAAATGTTGTATATTTTAGATTTATACAACGTTTTTAAAACGCTAAATAAAAAAATTGTAGGTTTCTGTCAAATGTTGGTGCAAAAACAACATAGAAAGCATTTTGTAAATGCTACCTTTTTAGAACAATGTAGCTGCATTTTAAAAACATTGCCTATACTCCGGT
>JAOXJP010179606.1:0-12489 GCA_025762735.1 Platanus orientalis
AGTCCGAACCTAATCCAAAGTCAAAAAAATCTGAAAAAATTCCTTAAAATCCATAAAATTCTTATAATGCTTTTCATGAAAAGTTTAACTGAAAAAAGAAAGAAAAAAACTTAATTTTAGGTATATTAGGTGCATCATACATGAATAAACACTGTTACAAACTTACAAGTATGTATATTTATAAAGATCATGATTAAACATTTCATAACCAAACATCCAGTATGCTTACTTCTAGTAGAAAAACCAAACCATATACAAATACAATAACATATAAATAATGATGAACGTAATTGTAAGCATGTTAAGTGCATCATACATGTATGAACAAGGTTACAAGGTTCGTATAAGTTCAAGATTGTAATTTGTATAACCAAACATTCAATATTATTATATATGTCAATGCATAAAAACTAAACCATGTACAAAATCACATAAACAAAAATAATAAAAAAATACATGATTCATTATTCTAGCCAATGAGTTTGTGAAGTTTAATCTAGCTTTCTATTATAGGAATGGCGGGGGGCTAGTCCTCCACTATCAATATAGAGGGGTTTCAAGGGGGGTTAGCGAGGGAGTTTCAAGGGGGGGCTAGCCTAACCCCTCCTGGCGGGAGTGCGGGGGCAACGCCCCCTCTTAGAAAATTTTAGTGTTACATGGAAAATATGTAATTCAGTGAGTAGATTTATCATTCGTTATAAGGTCATGGGGTTTACCTCTTGTTAGGAATATTGATTGAGAATTAGGGAAGGGTTTGTGCACTCATGAAGAAAACAAATTTATTTTTTAGTTTTTTAGTTTTTTTATCCTGGATCTTCTGATCTGGGGCCGGAGGATCGGACGATCCAATACCAGATCGTCCAAGTTGTAAAACCATGTTGGAGACTCCATCATTTCATTGCTGAGATCAGAGCGCTGGTTAGACATATACAAGTTGTGTTGTGTCTTATCCCCCGAGTCCAAAATGATGCGGTGGACAAGATTGCTAAATGGAGTGCAGGAAAGTATTCTTTGTTTGGGGGGGACCATATGCCGGAGGATTGATATAGTTGTTTTTTGGTTGTTCCCCTATTCGATTTTTTTCCTGTTGGCTTTTGCCTTTTGCCTTATTGTCGTTTTTTCAGGTTTGTGTGGCTTGTATTGTTGTGTTTCTCTCTTGCCCTTTTTGGCTTTTTCTTTTATAAAATCATTCGTTATTCATCAAAAATAAATAAATATGTAAGCAAGAATAATTAACTATTGATTTTTGTAAAAATCAGACATGTTCAACCCTTTTTATTATAGCTAAGTGGTGGGACTTGTATGGGGATACAACACCTGATCTTAAGGACAACACCATCAAAATCCGTAGTCAGACAACATCATCTTCTAGGTGTGAGAGAAATTAAAGTACATTCTCTTTGATACATTCAAGGCCTCGGAACATATTAAAGATGTCGAACCTACATAAATTACTATGCGTGCATTACAATATGCGCTTCAAGATTCGAAATCTATTCAATAGGTAATAAGATGATGACTACTACAATCCCATTGACTTCAACCACATCTTTCAAGATGATGATGTATTGGATACTTGGATCCATGAGGAGCCGTTACTTCATATGAAGGGTATGGACTGGATTGAGGGAGGACTACAGGTGGCCATGGATCTGAAGGTGGAGACGATGAGGATTCTGAGGAGAGCTATAGGGAGATGCATGCATTCTTTTTAAATCTGGGACCAGACACCGATGGTGTAGTGGATGAGATTGATGAAGATGCAATCCAGGTACATGTAGTTGAAAATCCACTAAGCATCTATGTGGCACTATACCCAAATGATCCTAGAGGGGGTGAATAGGGATCTCTTCAATTTTTAACTATTTACTCCAATTATTCTCAAAACCTTAATTTGTGTTCCACTTGACTTATTCTAATAACAATGCATATTCCAATGCTCTTAGCTAATCTTGAACTTGGCCAATCAATTACAATTATTGCTCTAAGTAGAATTAATAGATTCAATATGTTTGGTTTTCTACTTGGAATTCAATCAACAAATATTGCAAGATTTCCAAATTCAATGTCAAGTAGACTTAGGCAATTTTATAGTGGTTGCATAAATTGATAGACAAGTTATGATCAACTTTAAAGTTCAACCAGCCCAAGTCTTATTGCATGATTGTACTAATTTTGCAACACAAGATAATTTACACGATTAAAATCATAAGCATATGAACACAAACACAATAACACACAATAAACACAAGGAATAGTGGTTCGGCAACCCTTCCAATCCCTACTCCACTGTGGAAAACTCTTCCCCGAGCTTGTTGATTTCATTAATAGATTAATGCCCTAGTCTATTCAAAAAAAGAGAGAAATCAACAACCTTTAAAAAAGACTTACAAGCATCAATGATTCACCAATCACCTTGTAAGCTCCACACCCAGTGACTCTAATGGGTGTCCACGTCCAGTGACTCCAATGGACACCTCAAGAATCTACTACCAATGACTCCTGTGAAATCTCACACCCAATGACTCCGATGAACGTGTCAAATCGCTTCCGATGACTCCAATGGAAGCACCAACAACATCACCTTCAGTGACTGGTGAAGGCTGCAAGTCCAGTGATTCTGATGGACTCAAATTAGTAGAATTATAGAAATTCTTCCGTTGTTGTGTAACCTCTTTGTAGGCTGATGTGACAATCTCTCTCATTTCACTTTGGAGAGACTTTCTAGTTGAAGGTGATCAAGATGTATCAATCAGGCTTAGCTCTTCAAGCTTTCCAAGGATTTCAAAAGGTAGAAATCTCCTAGACATGACCCAACACTAATTTAGCAGAGTTGCAAAACTCTGAGTTGTGTATGAATATCTTTCACACAAGAAAGATGGATTTACCAATGAACAGATCAACCAAGGATCTCAATATAATCTCAAAAGTTCGTTCAAGGATATTTCACAGGCCTTGAGAGGTCTTCTCTTTACATAAAGGGTAAAAAAACCCTCGCTTTGGAAGGCTCCCAATGGTCAAAAGACTAGTCATTGCGGATTTGTGCAAGAATGCAATTTTCCATTTCTAGGTTGCTCGATCAATCTAGATTAACTCGATTATTCAAGCTACAATCGATCAATCGAGCTTCAATCGATCAGATGCTAATTCTATCGATTGAACCACCACAGTCGAGACTGCTGAAAATGCATTATGCTCGATCAATCCAATTGGATTCTCGATCTATCCTAGATCAATAGAACTCTATTCTTTACATTTTTTACTTACTAATTCCATTTTGTATGAGGCACTCACTTCTAAGTCCATGGGCAAGTCTACTAGGTACCACATATGGTCAATTGGCTCAATCTTACCCATGTATACCACTTACCAACCTTTGTATTGAAACTCTGTGGTTGGCTCCTTGAGGTGTGTTGTGACTTGGCTTGAGACTTCTTGCATATTTTACTTTGTGATTTCATGTCTCTTGCCTCTTGTTGTTGTGGTCCTTTCTCTCTTCCAGTCTTAAATGATTTTCCTTCTAAAACTCTTCCAGGACTAGGCTTACACGACTCAATAATATATACAATAAAACATACAGACATGTAGTCTACACACTAGGACCATTATAGACATGTACTTTTTATACATGGGATGAAATTGACAATTATAATATATTTTTCTCCAACAATAGTGCCAATGGAGAGTGATGAGGATGAGCAGAGTTCAGCTGGTGCCACTAGGGAGGGTAAGGGTGGGGCTGGCTCTTCTACCCCTTGTGGTTTTATGGGCTATGATGACCAATACATTTCCACACAAGACACACACCTTACAAAGAGGCACTAGGTCCCAGTCTTAGCCATCCACAAGTACTCAACATTATGATGGGCAAACACAGTTAAAACAGTATGATTATGGGTACTACCACGGCTATACCTTTAGATTGTATGGGGTCTATGGGCAGATGTCAATAGGTAAATGCATCATCTTCTATTGCTATATTCAGATTTGAGACCAAGGATGCCTCACAATCACATATGGGAGTGCGTGCCCGACGAGACCGACGTCGATGTGAACGTTGGAGTTCTTCACATGATACTGAAAGACATAGTCATGGTCAAACTCAGACTCAGTCATACTACCCACATTATGAGCAAACCCCATTTACGTGGGCATTAGCTTCCACTACCATCCTTATGTGAAGAGCCTCGTCAAGAAGTGGACTCATCTTTGACTTTAAATATGATTAAAGTCGCCACCAAACATATGATGATGAGCAACAGTACCATGACAACAGTAACTACTACTCACATAATTTCGATCCTCCTAATCCACCACAACATTCGTGGTGGCGATGGTGACCTCTTACATCTTTGTTCTAGAACAAGTAAAATGTTTTTATGCTTCAAGTGTGAATGTGAGAATTGGGATTGCATTTTTGTTGATTATCTAATTGAATCTCTTATGTTATACATCTAACATGCTCAAAAACATTTTTTTTTTCTTTTGAATTAATGTAAGAAGCCTTCAGATATGATTAGACATTTTTTAGGATTTTTTTTTTTTTTTTTTTTGAGGATCGACAATTGATCAACAGATCCATTGATAGATCGCCCAATCCTTACCTGAATCGGATCGGGATAGACCATGGTTGATCCCAATCTTGATTTTTTTATCCATGATCTTGGAATTGAGATTGCTTGATCCAAGAAGAGTATTTTCTTGTCACAGAGGAAATATGTTCTATATCTACAACAAGATACTGGCATGATAAGCTACAAACCATGAGAGACACCCATTAATCCCAATAACAAATTACAAGAAGATAAGGGTGATCAGCTAACTGAATAAGGAGATATCAAAGATTAATGGGGAAGTTGATCTATCTCTAATTGACTAGACCAAACATCACATATGCAATTGGAGTTAAAGCATGCACCTATTACAACTCTACAACAGATCTAAAGTCAATCAATCAAATTCTTCAATACCTAAAGAAGAACCTTAACAAAGGCCTCTTGTATAGCAAGAAAGGTGACCTTAAGAGTTAAGGCATTCACTTCAGATCCATGGCCTATGGGATTTGTGAACTCCTATAGATACGAGGTTTATTAAGAAAGTTGAGATGTCCATTTAAAGACCAATGAGCCTGTATTGTGATAATACGACGGCAATCAGTATTGCTTACAACCCGGTTCAATATGACATCAAAAAAAGCACCAATCTGAGAATAGTTGTACACCGTTTGTGAAGACCGAAGAAAAATTAGCAAATTTGTTCACTAAGGGTTTAAGTGGTCTTAACTAAAATAAATAAATAAATAATTTTGTTGAAAAGCTAGATATGTGACATCTACATACTAGCTTGAGAGGGAGTGTGAGAGATGGTATGTAATAGGCGTATGGATATTTGTAGTATTTTTCATGTATTAAGGATATTTTTGTAAATACTTAGTACATCACAGTATTTCCTGTACTTCCAAATACTATAAATAACAATTTTAGTATGTGAGTGGGAATTACACTCTCTCCATACGAATACAATCCTACACATCCCTATCTCTCTTCTTCCTCTGCTCCTTCTGATTCTAAACTCCAAATCCATAGATTTGAACCAAGCTAACCCTAAAACAAAGGGAAGCAAATGTTCCACTCCTAAATTGTCTACTCCCTCATGTTCCCAAACACCAAGGCCGGGGTGTATAGGGTTAAAACAGTAAAAATTGTTTTCAAAAATAAGCATCGCATTCCAACCTTTGTGTCTGGGAGCATGGGGGGGTAGACAATTTGGGAGTAGGAATATGTCAGCTATTGGGAAGCTGGTTCTAGGAGGATGGAATGCTTCGAGGCCTTTATAGAAAGATGGAAGCTAATCGATGGACCACTGAAGGGTGCTAGTTTCACTTGGTCTAACCTCCAAGAGAATCCTTATCTTAGTAGGTTTGATAGATTTCTATTATGTTGTAAGTGGTAAGAGTTGTTTCCGAATCTGGTTTAGACGGCCTTACCTAGATTGACTTCCAATCATTGTCCCATCAGCTAAGGCAGGTGATCAGCCTCTAGCATCATATTATTCCACTCCTTGCAATCTTTGGAAGGAGATTGAATACTATAAAACTTTTAAAGCATAATATATATGAGAAACATAAATACTGTTATACCCTTATTATGCTACACACTTCTACAATATGGTAGGGGTATTTCTCACCCACGTGGTCATTCTAGTACCCATTCTATTACTTATTCAACAAAGCCAATAACCTCTTCTCCTACACCTTCAATGGACAGTTTCAACTTCTCTATAGATCAGATTGAGGCTTTACACCACTTCATAGCCAATCTGGAGTCATCCTCTTCTGCTCCTACTTCATCATTTGCATAGTCAAGTACTTCAACATTTGCCTTCAGTGCTTTTGTCACCACACCATCTCACTCCTAAATCATTGATTCAAGAGCTTCTGATCATATGACAGGTATCTCTTCATTTTTCTCTACTTATTATGTTTGTTTTGGGAAGGATAGGGTCAAAATCACGATTGGATCTTATTCTTCCATAGCTAATAAGGGGTCCATTACAGTCACCCCTACCTTACCACTCTCCTCTATTCTTCACATTCCAAATTTTATCCTAAGTCTTTTATCTATTAGCCATCTAACCAAATCATCAAAATGTTATGTGACTTTCTTTCCTACCCATTGTGTGTTCCAAAACTTGAAGACAAGGATGACGATTGGTAGAAAACATTAGAATGGACTATATGTTTTGGATGGTACACCTCACATTGCTTCTTTTATTCAGCAGTTTTCAGCTCTCCGAATAAAGGACAGCCCACCTTACACATCTTCTTTGCTTCAGTGGCATTAGCGTTTGAGCCATCCATATTTTTCTTTACTTCAACATTTGTTTCTGCATTTATGTATAAGTCCAATGTCTTACAGTGTAACTCTTGTGAGTATCCAAAACACTCTTGTAATCCGTATCCAATAAGCATGAATAAAAGCAGTTGAGCCCACACTTGGCCTTGGTTAGGTCTGCGCATGAAGTGATTTATGGAACATGTAATGTTATGTAGGTTTAGCAAGGATCTTATGAGGGGTAACATTTATTTTATGTGTCCATGTAATAAGGCCAATAGTGCTAAGATTTTGGGTTTTTTTTTTTTAGTAATCCCGTTTTTATGCTAGCCCACTTTTTCAAAGGTCAAAACTTGCCTTCTTGGCTTGATTTTTGTGTCATTAGATAGGTTGTCCAGTTACCTTTCTAACGAGACCAAGATAACACAAATCCAATGTGATTTGGGAAAGTTATGATCAAATTACTAAGGAGGTATCAATATAAATGAGAATAGTGTTTTTTAAATAAAGTTTTAAGTTTTAGTTTATATAATTTCCAGGAAAGTGAATTTTTTAGTTTTATGTTTTAGAAAATTAGTTAGCAAGTTTAGGATTTTAAGAAGTTTCTAATTTTAGTAAGTTTGTAATTGTTTAAAGTTGTAAGCCTATTTAAAAGCAACCCCTCTCCATAATTTTACAATGAAGTTGATTAATATAAAAAGTCTTTGTTTTCTCTCAGTGAGAATAATTCTCAATTCTCCAAACTATAGTGTCAAGATTAGAGACCTTGGTTGATCATTTTCAAAAGACATGAGGTTGGTGATTACCTCACAAGGTACTTCTTCTTCTCCCTTGTTTACCTAGACAAGAGACTTGGGTTTGTGATTTCCCAAGGTTGAAGGTCGGAGATTTCCTTCAAAATATATTTTTACATCTTCTTATCCCTCATCTTCTTCTTCTTCTTTCTTCTCTTATCTTCTTTTATTTCTTTTTATCTTTTATTTATATTTGGTTGTTCTTTGATTCAAGAATTTGAATCTTAGTGCCTCTTGAACCATACAGATCGCCCTTCTATTCTTGTCTTTCTTGATTTTAATTTTAAGGTTTTGTTCCTTGAACATTTACTTACCATCCATACAAGTTTCTTAAAGTTTCTCTTTGATTTCATATAGTTCTTGATCCATTTTCTATCCCTAATTTTTTGGTTTCTTGAATTTCAAGATTCTATAGTATAAAAGTTCATATAATTTTATATAGCTAGACTTATCGGAATTACTTGAAATTTAATACACATATTCCTTATCGAGACCAAAATTACCCTGCAAATTTTCAAATTTTCCTGACGCACAACCCGGGGTATTTTGATAATTTTGGGTTTCTGTCTAGAAATTATAGAATTACCCTTTTAGGCTTCTTTCTTATCTTTTCTTTGTTTTTTCTTGTTTCAATCCTTATAATCCCTCTAATCAAGTTTCTTCCTCTATTTTCATTAAATCTTAATTAGTTAAAGTATGTTTAAAGTTCACTTTTTGGTTCTTCAACTTTATTTTTGCTATCATTCTATATCAACCTACGTATCATCTCTATTGTGCTACATCAGTGGTTCTTCATTTGAAATTGTGCATTCTGATGTGTGGGGACCAGACCCTGTTATTTGACTTGTTTCACTTTATGGTTTTCGCTACTTTGTGACTTTTGTGGATGACTTTTCTCATTGTATATGGGTGTATTTGTTGAAGTATAAGAGTGATGTCTTTTCTATATTTGTTTCATTTCACAAAATGATTGAAAATCAATTTGACAAGAAAATTAAATTTTGTGCAGTGCTAATGGTGGTGAATACTTGTCTTCATCTTTTGCATCATACTTAGACAATTGCGGTATTGTTCAAAAAACCACCTGCCCTACTACTCCAGAACAAAATACGGTTGTTGAGTGCAAAAAATAAACATCTTTTGGAAATGACTCATACCCTCACTCGTGTCTTGGGGTACAAAACTCCTATAGAGATTCTTTCTCCTGACACCACTCCATTTCTCATACCACCTAAAGTGTTTAGTTGTTTCTATTTTGTACATGTTGATAAATCATTCAGAACTAATCCCAAAGCTCTTAAATGCATATTTTTGGGATACTCTCCTAGTCAAAAAGGGTGTAAATGTTACCATCCATGCACTCAAAAAATGTTTGTTTCTATGGATATAACATTCAATGAGTCTATCCATTTCTTTTCTTCTAGGAAGTCTTTTATTCGAGGGGAGCAAGTTTCAGTTGTTGGTGATGACCCTCTTCCAGTACCTACCTTTCTCTTTGATCAATGTACTCTAAAAGATGATGATGTTAGTAAAGGGGAGCCTAAGGACAAACCTCATCTAACAAACAAGAGACAAGAAAAAAACAGCACAAATAGAGGATCCTCATGTTTCTCACCATGACATCTCGGCTTCAGGTAATTCTCCTAATTCTTCTTCTGTTTTGGTTGATGATACTAACCTTCCTATTGATGTTAGGAAAGGTGTTCTGTCTTGCGTTAAGGATCTCATTACCAATTATGTTTCTTTCAGCTCATTTCGTTCGTTTTCGGTTGTCTTGCCTTCTATTTTTATACCTCGCAGTGTATCAAAAGCTTTGTCTCAATGCTAGTGGAAGGAGACAATGGAAGAAGAGATGCGTGCTCTAGAAAAGAATAATATATGGGACATTGTGGTCCTTCCCAAAGGGAAAGTTGTTGTTGGTTGCAAGTGGGTATATACAGTCAAATTAAAGCCTGATGGGAGTGTAGACAGGGATAAGGCGAGGCCTATTGTCAAAGGGTATACCCAGACCTATGGCATTGATTATCAAGAAACATTTGCTCTAGTTGCTAAGATGAATTCTATTCAAGTCCTTTTAGCCTTGGCTGCCAACCAGAATTGGCCTCTTTTCCAGTTTGATGTCAAGAATGTGTTCCTGCATGGAGATCTTGACGAAGAAGTTTATATGAAGTTACCTCCCGGCGATCTTGACGAAGAAGTTTATATGAAGTTCCTCCCGGCTTTCAAATTTCATTAGGAACAGGCAAAGTTTGTCAACTGAAAAAGGCCCTTTATGAATTGAAACAATCACCTAGGGCCTGGTTTGAGAGGTTTCGTATAGCTATGGTACGGATTGGATATATACAATGTTAGTCTGATCATACTTTGTGAAGAGAAGGGGGAATCAGATTACGACTCTCATTCTCATTGTCTATGTGGATGATATCATGGTTATAATAAATGATGCAGAAGAAATAAAATATTTGAACTTTCAATTGGCACAAGAATCTGAAATTAAGGATTAAGGCAATTAAAAGTATTTTCTTGGGATTGAAGTTGCTCGCTCTAAAAAGGGAATCTTCATGTCTCAAATATACATTAGTTCTTCTCAGTGAAACTAGTATGTTGGGGTGTAAACCTATTACTACTCCTATGGACCTTAATCAAAAGCTACATGATTCTAATGGTGTGAGACTTATTAATGCCAGTAGATACAAAGATTGGTAGGACGTCTGATTTATCTCTCATTGAAACGTCTCGACATTGCATTTGCTGTGAGCGTAGTGAATCAGTTTATGCATGTTCCTACGTTGGTTCATATGGAGGCTGTATACAGGATACTGAAATATCTAAAAATTGATCCAAGAAAATGTATAGTGTTTGTAAAAAAAGATAGTCTTCGTGTGGAAGCTTATACAGATGCAAATTGGGCTAGTTTTGTGGCAAATAGAAGATCCACTTCTGGTTATTGTACCTTTGCGGAAGGAAATTTGGTCGCTTGAAGAAACAAGAAAAAAAGTATTGTTGCTCGCTCAAATGCAGAGATTGAATACAGATCCATGGCTCACGGAGTCTATGAATTACTTTGGTTAAAGTTATTACTCTCTAAGTTGAGATTTCCAATAACGAGTACTATGAATTTATAATTAGCAATAACAAGGCTACTATTAGCATCACTCATAATCCAGTGCAGCATGATAAGACCAAGAACATTGAAGTTGATTGTCATTTCATCAAAAAAAGCTGATGTCAAGCCAGATTTGTCTTCCCTTTGCCAAAACCAGTGAACAGTTAGCATATGTGTTTACAAAAGGCTGCAATGCGGTAATCAATTCAATTATTCAGGAAGTAGGCAGTTAGCTATTTGTCAAAAGGATTTTGAGGACCTTTCCTTGTCCGAGTTCGTTAAAGACTAGATGACTTCCATATCTCTTAGATTCCCTATGCATGGTGACTATTTTCCTAATTAGATCCCTCCGCCTCCAGGCTTCCTCAAATTGAATTTTGATGGGTCCTCAAGTGGCAATCCGGGTCAGAGTGGCTTTGGGTGCGTGATCCAAGATCATCAAGGGGTTAGCCTAAATGTTAAAGCCGACCCTCTTACCAATGGAGACTCTACTAAAGCGGAGGTGATTGGTTTACTTTATGGTATTCAAAAAGTTAAAAAGACTAGAGCTTCTCTTGTGTGTGTTGAAGGTGATTCAAAGGTAGTGATTGGTTGGGGCTCAGGTTCGTACAATGGAGTTTGGAAATATGACCATTTTATTCATGAGATTCGGGAGATTGTTATCTCTTTGAGGCTCTCCCTTACTCACATGTCGAGAGTCTAGAATGCCTTGGCAGATAAAATTGCTAAATGGGGGGGGTGGACCTTGATGATATTTATTTTTCTAGTGTAATGCCAGACATTCCGGATGTTCTGAGTTGATGCCTTCAGGCTTGTTGTTGTACTTTATTTTTCCCTTTTTTCCCCTTTTTCTTTTAATAAAGTCATTATTTATCCCAAAAAAATAGCTAGATTTGTGCTCTTTTTACATACCAGCTTGAGGGGGAGTGTAGAAGTGTGCAGCATAATAAGGATATAAGGGTATTTATGCCTCTCATATATATTGTGCTTTATAGACTTCAGATGTATTGATTCATTTATAAATATATATTATGTATGGCGTATAGACTACCCTAATACACACACATACGATTCTACAAAACTTCTATTCTCTCTTTCATGTCTTCTTCTTCCTCCTCTTTCTCATTCACTCCTTCCTTCTCTCAATCTTTTCCATCTCTTAACTTCAACTGATCATTTATCCAACTTTGATAGGGAGTTTTTAGAAAGGCCCTTTTTTTTAAGCAGAAATCATGAATGCCATCAAAGATTTGGGTGGCGACAAATCTCCTAGGCCAAATGGTTTTCCTATGTTGCTTTTCAAGCTTTGCTGGGAGATCGTCAAAGTGGACTGATGCAATATATAGGCCTAAAAGCAATATGTGGAAGTAAAGACAAATTAAAGAACCCCAAACTAACTTTAGAAACAACCCTAAAGTATTTGAATGTTTACAAAGAAAGCTAAAGAATGAAATAGGAATTAAATAGGAATCAAATTAGTAGATGAAAAGAAAGAGAAAAAGAGGTAAAGAACCCAATAAGGGTAATTTTGGAATTTTTGGTGGACATACGCAATTACCAAATTATCCTTGGTCTTGCATCAAAAAAATCTGAAAATTTGCAGGATGATTCTCGCTATGTGTACCAAATTTCAAGTAACTCTAACAAGTCTAGCTATATAAAATTATATAAACTTTCAGACTGTAAATTCTTGAAATTCAATAAACCAGAAAATTAAAAGTGGAAGATGGATCAAGAACTATATGAATCAAAGAGA
>JAOXJP010179617.1:0-12489 GCA_025762735.1 Platanus orientalis
AGTGGGAGTGCTTCTCCCCGGAGAATCCCAGGTGGAGGGTCCCCTTGGCTCGTGAGATGCAGGGGGCAAAGGTCCTGCGAGATGTTTGGAGGGTGGGTGGTCTTCGCAGTCAATCTGGTAGCATATGGGGGGATTTCCTTTGTCAGGGGGTCCTGTCAACTATCTCAGGGTGTGAGGGTGAAGCTGACAGACACCTTTCTATTTGGGAGCCTGGTCAGTTCCCTAGTTTAGGGCATAGTGGATGCTCGCCCGGACGATTTCATTGCTCCATTGGGGAATATGTTACACGCAGTCGCGAGGGCCTTAGTGCCATGGCGTGACGTGGAGGTAGATGAACCTCCATTATCCTCTATTTCTGAGTGGGTCCTCTAGAAAATTAAGATGGTGAGTGGTTCTGGGTCTCTCTTTCGACGGCTTGGAGCATTTAGCGTGGGAGCTATTCGCGGAATTGGAAAAAAGAGCTACGGTCCAGCCTGACCGTGCAAGCACAAGTGTGAGTATCAACGGGGGAAAGGTTTCTAGGGAGCTTAAAAATTTGAGTTGGGGCTTATCGTATGACAAGGGCAGTGGGTTGAAAGCGGAGTCTTTTGGGCGAAAAACCAAAGGGTATCGCACTTTTCCCCCATGAAGTGCTCTATTTTCTCTTGGGATGTAAGAGGTTTAGGAAATCCTGACAGGAGGAGACAGGTGAAGGACCAGGTAGGAAGGTTTCACCCAGAGATTATCATTCTACAGGAGTCGAAGCTTGCGTAGGTTTCCGAAGCTATCATTAGGTGCCTTTGTCAGTTTGCTAATCCGGGTTGGATTGCCTTGCCCTCTGTTGGGGCAGCGGGAGGGGTTTTGTTAATATGGGATGCTGAGTTGGTGAAGGCTGAGATTGTTTAGGCGGATACATTTTCTGTTTCTATGGTGACATCTTTCAAAGGGGAGAATCAAAAGTGGTTGGTAATTGGTGTGTATGGACCTACAGGGCGAGGGCAATGCAAGGAAAACTTTTTTAATGAATTGGATGCGATTCGTGCCAGATGGAACCTTCTGTGGTGCATTGGGGGAGATTTCAACGAGGTCCTGTTCATGGATGAGTGCAACAGAGCAGCAAGGACTCGAGGGATGGATATCTTTGGTGATTTCGTTGATTGGAACGAGCTAATGTGCCTTTGTCGGGAGCACGATTCACTTGGTTGAACTTCCATGAGTCCCCGTCCTTAAGTAAATTGGACAAGTTCCTTGTATCTACCGACTAGGATGATCTATTTTCTCTGATTGTTGTGAGCTCCCTTCCTCGTCCGGGTTCCGATCACTTGCCTATCTTGATGAAAGGGGGATTGGAACAAAGGCAAATGGACCCCTTTCCTTTTAAGTTTCAGAATATGTGGCTATTGCACCCAAGTTTTGTTGAGTTGCTGAGAGGTCGGTGGGAGGAGTTAGAGGTGTAGGGCCCCCCTGGTCAGAGATTCCATTTGAAATTGAAAAGGGTTAGGGATAAACTGAGCACCTGGAATAGGGATGTTTTCGGTGATATAGAGAGGAAGAAGTTATCTTGTCTGAAGACTATTTAGAGGTAGGATAGGTTGGAGGAGGAGATGGAGCTGGACAAGGAGCAAAGGATATCTAGAGAGGTTGCTAAAACTGATTTCGACAAGATCCTTGCCATGGAGGTGATGTGGCGTAAAAAATCGAGGGTGCAATGGTTAAAAGAAGGCGACAACAATACGAAGTTTTTTCACAAGATGACGAATGCCTGGAGATCCATTAATGGTATCCATAGTCTTCTTATTAGGGGGCGAAAGAGTTGACAATGTGGATGCCATCAAGAATTATGTGGAAGGGTTTTTCAGGAACTTGTACTTAGATGACAAGCCTCTGAGGTCGAAGGTGGATGGTTTGGTTATCCCGTGTTTGGGTGAGGGTCTGGCAAAGTGGTTAGAGAGACCGTTTTCTGAGGAGGTAAAAAAAGTTGTGTGGTTTCTAGATGGGGATAAGGCCCTCGGGCCTGATGGTTTTACTCTCGCCTTCTACAAGGCTTGCTGGGATGTGATTCAAACGGATTTGATGCTGGTAGAGGAAGTGATGCCACATATATTTCTTTGATTCCAAAGAATGAAGGGGTTGAGGAAATTTCGGAATTCCGGCCTATAAGTCTGGTGGGTAGCACTTACAAGATTAAATCCAAATGTCTAGCGCTGTGGCTTATAGAAGTCCTCCTAAGCTTAGTGCCTAAGGGGCAATGCGCTTTTTTGAAAAGTAGGAACATGGTGGATGGGGTGTTGTGCGCAAATGAAGTGATAGATGCTCGCATCAGGGAAGGGTGGCCGGGGGTGGTGGTTAAACTGGACCTTGAAAAAGCTTACGACCATGTCAAATGGGAGTTTCTTTCATACGTGTTAAGGAGATGTGGTTTTGGAGTTCATTAGAGAGAGTGGATCTGAAAATGTATTAGCCTGGCTTCGTTCTTTGTTTTGGTGAATGGCGTGCCTAAGCGCCACTTCGGGTGCTCCAGGGGTTTGCGTTAGGGCGATCCTCTCTCTCCCCTTTTGTTCATCCTGGTGGCCCGGGTTTTGGGAGGTCTGCAAAGGCGGGCGTGTTTGAGGGCTTTTCCCCCCGGTAGTGGTGATATTATGGTTTCCCATCTCTAGTTCGCGGACGATACTATTATCTTTTGTGATAACTCTCAGTGCCAGATTAGGATGCTTAGGTGCGTGCTCAGGTGTTTCGAGGTTGTGTTGGGTCTCAAGCTCAATCTAGCTAAGAGCTCTTTGATTGCCATTGGAGATGTCCTGAACTTGGATCAGTTGGCGGCAGACCTTGGATGTCGCATGGGGAGTCTCCCATCTTCTTATTTGGGTATGCTCCTTGGAGCTTCTTTTAAGCAGAAAGATATCTAGGATCGGATTTTAGACCAAATGAGGAAACGTTTGGCTGGTTGGAAAGCTTGATATTAATCTAGCATTCCAACGTATCTCCTCTCTCTGTTTGTGGCTCCAATTTTAGTTTTCAAGGCCATGAAACAAATTCAGTGTGATTTCCTATGGAAGAGGGATAAAGAGGAAGGTGGCCTTCATTTGGTGGCTTGGGACAAAGTGTGCAAGCCTAAGGTGCAGGGGGGGAACAGGAATCTGGAGCCTACACCTTATGAACCAGGCGTTGTGTAAATGGATTTAGAGGTTTGGGGAGAGTGATGGTTATTTGCGAAAATGTGTGGTGGTGGCGAAGTATAGGTCATTCGATGATTGGACCCCGACAGTTTCAAGGGGGTCTTATGGTTGTGGCCCTTGGAGGGGCATTTTGAAGCTTCTTCCTATGTTTAACCGTGGTTTGGCTTTCGAAGTTGGTGATGGTAGTCGCATCAAGTTTTGGTTGGATTTATGGTGAGGGGAGAGGCCTTTAAGGGTGGACTTCCTAGAGATATTTGCCATGGCAGGGGACCCTGGTTCGGTGGTGGCCTCAAATATGGCAATCCAAGGGGGGGATGTTGTGTGGCAGCCAAGGCTAAGGCATGCAGCTTTTGATTGGGAGATCCCAAGGTTGATTGAGTTTCTGAACCACCTTCAGGGTGCTCGGGTTAATATTGGTGAGGAGGATTGATGGGTGTGGAGGAAGGGCTTGGGGGTTTGTTTCTCAGTTAGATCTTGTTATGAGTATGTGGCTGTAGTCGATGAGGTGCCAGACCGGTGGAAGATCGTGTGGTATAACGCAGTCCCCTTGAAGGTTCAATTTTTTATGTGGACTGCTACTTTAGATAAGATTTCTACCATGGATATGCTTTAACGCAAAGGTTTTTTCCTCCCTAGTATTTTCCTCCTCTGCTATTAGAATTCAGAATCTTCATCCCATTTACTGATCCATTGTCTTTTCTCGTGGGAAATCTGGTGCGGTATAGCAAAAGACTTTGGAATTCCATTTATAGCTCCTTTGTCCTTGATGCGGCTGCTTCAGGGATGGAGAACTTCGGCTCTTACTTCTATTGGGAGAAGGATTTGGAGGTTGGCTCTAGCTGCCGTGTGCTGGGCAATTTGGTGGGAGCGGAATAACTGGGCCTTTAGATCATATTCTGAACCAGCTTATCAGGTGTATAGGAGAGCTAATGAGTTAATTCTTTTTTGGGCGAGGCGGTGCAAAGGCTATGATGGTATTTCTACCCGGGCTCTTTTGAGGGATTGGGATATCACTATTGGGTGCACTTGAGTTGTTTGTTGTGGTTTTTTGCTCTTGGCTGCTTGTTGTAGGTTGAGCTTTTGCTGGTTTTTTTTCCCTTTTTCCTCCCTTCTCTTTTGGGTCTCTCTCATCCCCGGCTCTTTGTCTCTTTCTCTTATTTATCAATAAAGTATTTTTTCTCATTAAAAAAAAAGATAATAAAGTAAATAACTATAAATTATAATCAATAAATTCAACTACAATGCAATAAAGTGAATAAACTAAAGAAAGTACAGAAAACTTAAAATCTATACTATGTAAATACAAAGAATCATCCCATACAAATCAATATGCAAGCCATTTGTTACTAGTATGACCAACAATACCTTATTTTTACCATGCATAAGATTTTTTGTAGATAACTTACATTTTAGAGTCAGACTATAGAAGTCCTTGTATAAAAACCATTGCATTTGAATTTTTTTATTGGATTGAAATATAATAATATAAATAGTAAGTTCAATTCTAAATCTTTTTTTCCCTACTAAATCTCATAGATAATATTTTATTTAATGTTAAAAGCATAGGATTTACATTAAATAAAATACAATATTGTTTCTTGGATCACTTTTCAGTCAATTCTCTAGATGTTTCTACTTACTTCTCCAGAGGCTTCCACTCGTTTCCGTAGATAGCTTTCAATTGTTTCACCAAGATTCCCAGGTTTGGGAAGGACACTTCCCATTACTTAGGGAAGCAAAATGGAATTAGCTTCCTAAACGAGTTTTGCAGGAAGCGAGCATCCCATCTTATACCAAACTTCATTGTAACTATGGTTCAAATAATAGGAATGGAATCTTAGCTTCTTTTTCCTTAGCTTTTTCTTTCTCTAGTTTTGGGCCTGCATTCACTGGATTATAGTTTGAGCTTATATAAATCATGGTGCATCTTGATTCAAACTTTATTAGTGGGAAAAATTCCATTTTACTATGAAATTTATAAATGTTATCCACTAATGTTATTGAGATTGGCCAGCTAAAGTTTATGTGCTAGATGTTATGTTCCTTCTCAAGAGCAAAGTTCTATGGAATTGCTGGTATATGGTAATGTTTGTGTCCCAAGCCAACTATTAGACCCCGAAACAGTGGGCAATTAATAGAACTAATGAAAGAGACATGTTGATATTGAAAGACGATTTTGTTGAAGGAGAAATAAAGTAAGAGGATGTTGCTTAACCATTTACCTCAATTAACCAGCTGCGACTTTATATTCAAACTTAGAATAGCCCTCATGGTTGATAAAGTGTGCTTTTTAGGCACGGGATTTTAATTTGCTTGTACTAACTTGTTGCCCTCCCCCCCTGCGAATTTTGGTTTAAACTTTCCTATATATTAATTTTGAGCCCCCACCTACAGTGGGTAATTTTACTTTAACAAATGTTAAATATTTTGTACATGTTCTTCTGGGTTTGCCATGATGATTGTGATATTTCCGTAGGGTTGTCAAAGCCCCTTTGACACCTTTGATTTTCTTTATACAAAGAAATTGGTTGATAAATTGAATAAAGTATAGATGCTCTTCCATTACCTAAGATGAAAGACATCTTATTTTTTTGTTGGGAATCTTGTATACCTTATACCCTTCTACTGATATCAATATGCACCACTATCTCATATTGGTGGTGTATATTTCAAGAACTTTACCATAAGAGTGTAAATACTCTCAATTAATGTGGTGCAAGCCTAAAAAGTTTTCTGCTATAATTCCAGGAACTCTGTTGCCCAAGATTTATCTTCACGGCTTGTGGTTTCTCAAGGTGATTCTCATGCTAAGCGTTTTAGTGAAGAGACTACAACCAAACAACTGGCTTTTAATGACCTCGTTAGTGGCAATGAGATGGATGAATCAGATGCAGTTGGACACCAGAATGGGAGAGAAAACTCAGCTCATTGGGGGTCAGGAAACTCCCCTTATTTGTCTCCTACACTTGATGACCCAAGCTCCGCATTTTCTCCTTATTTACCACCAGTACTTGAGGAACCTTCATCCTCATTTTCTGAAGGTAAACTGTTAATTGAAATTTCAATTTTGCTCTTGGTTTGAGCATTGCTGTTGGCTATTTGATGATCATGAAGTATATTGCAATTTGCAGCTGCAGAAGATGATCCTTTACCAGCTATAGAAGGCCTTCAAATCTCAGGCGAAGCTTTTCCTGGCCGAGATCTTCAGGCATGCGGTTACTCTATTAACGGAACAACCAGTTGTAATTTTGAGGTACTCTTTTAGGATTCTGGCTGGTACTTCTTTACATGGGTCTCATTTATCAGAGCTATTGGTTATTGAAATACATTGGATGTGTCTTAAAGTGCTTGATTTTGGAATAAGTTTTGTTGTTTTCTAATTCTGAATCTCTTAATGACTTGTTTTACTTTTTACCTACCAGTGGGTACGCTATATGGAAGATGGGTCTGTAAACTACATTGAGGGTACTGCTTCTTTTTTCTTCCACTACCTCTCTCGCGCCCACATAGTCCTTTTGGGGTCTAATTTTTTACCTTACCTGAAAATCTGGGTCTTAATAAGCTTTTGGCTACAGGGGCAAAACAACCTAACTATTTGGTTACTGCTGATGATGTTGAGTCATACCTTGCTATTGAAGTCCAACCTCTGGATAACCGGAAGCGCAAGGTACTGTACTAGCCCAATTGTAAGATGAGGGCATCCTTTGTGATTATTTTCTTAAAGTAGACTTTTTTCTTTTTTGTATTTTCCTGCTCTGTGGTTTGAACTTCAAATGTTACCAATAACCTAATTAAAAACCCACAATTAAAGGCGAAAGAAGTTGAACAATAGGTTGTAGGGTTATGATGATTTATTTTCTTCCTTCCTTTCCTTTTGTTTTTTTTGGGCTGTAATGATTAATGTTAATAAGAAAAAACATTGCAGTCCCATCTTCAATTCCCTGTGGGCAACCGAAATGCTTTCAATTTCTTCACTAGGTTGTAGGAGTGTAATTGACTTCAAAGGGAGGAGGACGTTTCACATGCAGAAGTAACTGTCAGTTTTTAATGAATGGAACCAGGATGAACAGTCAGACAGTTGGGCTGTCTGGCTGGCTGATCTGGTCATACCTGACTATCTGAAGGTCAAAAAATGGAGAAGTTGGCAGAACCATTGAACCATTTGATTGGACCATTGAATCATTTGGACAGCTCATCGGTCCTAAAAACCAGGCAGTTCTGATGATTTCTCCTTTGGTCATGTCATAAACGAGGAATTTGTATCATGGGAAACTTTTTGGGCCATGTCTTGCCAAGAAAAAAACAATAAGTAGCACAAAACACTCTGTTCTTTTGGTGTCATTTTTAGCCGGAAACCTTCTCTTATTGAGAGAAACAAAGGGGGTAGGTTCATAAATGAGAAACCATGTGAAGAAGAAGGTTACTATCTTGTTTTGCCCCAAATCACAATACTAAAGAGTTCCAATTTTTCCCTAATTGGTTTCTCCTTGAGACTTCATTTGATAACAAAAATTGGAGAGAAAGAAGGGTTTCAAAGGCAGGCTGTTGCTTTGAGATGTTGAAGAGATGCTTTTTGGCTTGAGACATGGCTGCCATGGTATGGATTCTGTGAATCTGTGTGTTTGAGTTTCTTTCCATCTTTCTGTATTACTCTTTTGCTCAAAGTTCTGACCAAGGTCTTCAACTTGATGCCTCAACTCAATTTGGTTTCTTCATGAGACTTAATTGGTTGAAGAAAATTGGATATTGGAGTGAGGGTTTGTGATTCTTTGTTTGAGTTCCATTCTCTATATGTATTCTACTGTAATATGATTGCATGACATGTTGGATGGGTCAGTGACACGTCATCATGATGAGGGCCTCCCTTTAGTGGTTCAGTGAATCAATACCTTTTTCCAAATGCTGGATATAGTTAGAAATTTTAGTATGAAACACACCTGATGGTGGTTCACTGCTAATAAGCTGCCTTTTAAGTGCACCATTAGATCCAGACCGTGGATTTATGCAATGTTGAGTTTTACAGTTTTTACCTTTTATTTACTCAAATCTGAAACTAATTATTCTAAATTTCTTTCCTAGTTTATTCTGAACGTTCCTGAATTTTTGTATTTTTTATTCATTTTTAAATATGCTTTATGATGTCATGGTCCGGATTGTTTGAACTGGACTGTTGAACCTGGAATTGTTGCCCACTTTTTGAAGCACTGGTTAATTTGGAATCTTTTGTTGGTCATAGTTCTCTAAAAGAAATGAGCTCACCATTAGTAGGAAGGACAGGTTCTGCTACAATTGAACATGGTAGGGGTAGGGGCCATGGATAAAAATTTTGGGATCGGACAAGACTGAACCCAATCCGATCCAACCTTGGGTTGGCTGATCCTTTGTGGATCGGTTGGTTTGGATTGCCCAGTCCCAAAAAAAAAAAAAAAAATCTTAAAAATCTAAATTTTTTTCTAATCATACCTTATGTCTTCTTACATCAATTCAAAAGAAAAAAAAAAACAAGTTTTCTCTCTCTCTCTCTCTCTCTCTCTATATATATATATATATATATATATATTTATTTATTTCGTATAACAAAGAAATTTAAGAGAAACAACAAAAATGCAATCATACTTGAGATATAGAAACATTTTACATGCTCTAGAACAAACATAAATATGATAATAACATGCTAGAGAATGTGAGGCCACTATCTCCACCATGATCATCGTGGTGGATCATGGGTGAGATCGGAATCACAAGAATGGTAGATGCTATCATCATACTGTTGCTCAGTCTCATATGTCTAGTGGTGACTAATCAGAATGGAACTGAAAAATGAAGTCTCTTGATGCGTCCACTTCTTGACGAGGCTTTTCACATAATGATGGCGGTGGACATTGATGCCATGCATATGGGCCACTGACCACCTCTATGAAGCTCTCCAAGGTGCTGATCATAAGGTGGATGTGGTGGGTAGTACAACTGATCGTGGCTATGGCTATCACATGAAGAAAAATCACCACACTCTTGTCGGCATTGCTTATGCACTCCCATGGGTTAAATATATGAGGCATCCTTGCTCTCGGATCTAAACACTGCATTAGATGAAGATGATGTATTGCCCATCAACATCTGCCCATACCTGTACCTGTAGTACCCATAATGTTATTGTTTATCATAATGTTGGGTATGTGTGGGTGACTGAGACTAGGATTTTCTACCTCTTTGTGTAGGTCGACTACCATGGTGTGTGTCTTACATGAAAATGTACTGTCGTTGTAGCTTGTATAACCTCTTGGGGGTAGAATAGCCAGCTTCACTTTCACCCTCCCCAGTAGCACCAATTGCATCGTCTTCACTATTAGAATCATTAGAACTCTGATGTGTCTACCCACCCTTCTTACTGCATGCTCCTGGACCGCATCCTCATCGCCACTCTCATTCATTTGAATCCATACATCTCCCCGTATCTGTCACTAGAATCCTCATCACCACCATCCTCAGGATTGGCCTGGAGTCCTCCATTCAGTCAGTCCATACCCTGCGCAGATCTCCTTAGGGGTCCATGTGTCCAATACATCATCTTCCTAGAAGATGTGGTTGAGGTCGATGGGATTGTAGTAGTCATCATCTTGCTATCCATCGAAAAAATTCCGAACCTTTAAGCTCATATTGTAGTGCTCGTATACCAATTTGTGTAGGTTTGACATCTTCAATTGTTCTTGAGCCTTGATTGTATCAGAGAGAATGTGTTCAAATTTCTCACACTTTGAAGATGATGTTGTCTAGCTAAGGACTTTGTTGGTGATGTCCTTAAGGTTGGGTGCATTGCCCCTCTATAAGTTCCACCACTCGGCTGTTATAAAAAGGGTTGAACATGTCAGATTTTCACAAAGAGCAACACTTAATTCTTCTTGCATACATATTTATTGGTATACATACTTAGAAGACAATAATTATTATCATTTATAATGAGTTTTCTGCCCAAGGATCTATTGGCACCTATACAAGTTTTCAACTATAGACAGGAATGAAAACTCGTGTAAAATCTCCTCTTAGAATGAAAATATGAAAATGTGACATGCCAATCAAAATTATAAAACTACTTATTTGTCTCATAGTAGTTTAACCTCATCCCTCTCCAATCGCTATATCACCTCTTTTATTTCAATCATTATCTCATGTTTCCTATGAATTTCTGTATCATTATAACCCAACAACGAATTTAAAATTTATGCTGCCATATGAAGTTGACATCTAATCCGGAAAAAAAAACAATCAACTAAAAACATTACCTGTTGCATGTAAGTCATTGTGGAGGTTATCCCACCTCGAATCAATGATCTTTAAACAAGTTTTATGATGACTTACTGTGACATCTATGGATTGCTTCGCCCTATCCATTGCCTCATAGATGACAGCATAGTGGGCCTCTTGTTATGATCCATAACCTTTAGAACCCTTACAAGCGGTTCCATTACTTTATATACATCATCCACTTTATTCCAAAAGGATTCATTTAGCACCAAAATGTATACTTCCTCTCTAATCTTCTTCTGACATATTTTTTAAACACATTATCTGTGAAGCATCTTTGGAGAGCATGTTTATATTTTAAAAGACTTTCTAAAGCCACGTGCTCTATGGTAAACCTAGTGATACCTGAGCATAACAAATCATGGTCTTGTGTATAATGCTCTCTCATGTGATTCACCTCCTACTCACTATTGTAAATGAGACTAGTTTTTTTTTTTTCCGTTGTCAATGGTCTTTTTAATATTCTTTAATTTTCCAATATCCTCTAACATGAGGTTAATATAGTGTGCAACATAAGGGGTCCAATACAGGTAATTCCTCTTTAGCATAACTAATTTCCTTGTGGTTTTAAATGTTGCCTCGTTGTCCGTCAAAGTATGGACAACATTCTCTTCACCCAATTCATCAACCACTTTATCCATACGCCTAAATATATATTCCTTGGTCTTTGAATGGCCTTTACTGTCCATTGTTTGTTGGAAGATCATATGTTGATCACTTTATACCATAAAATTTATCAATGACTTCTTTGTTCTTGTAGTCCAATTGTCACACATGATAGTGTATTTATATGTCACGATTCTTTTTTAATCCCGAATATAATCTTTTATCTCATCTACTTCTTTAGGCCGATAGATTTTTTTCAACTGAAATGTGTTGGGGCCTTGTATCCCTATCCTAGCCTCTGCAATGGCATCACACATCATCTGGAAATATGGGCTCTTTGTAGTTTAGAATGGAATACCAGCGTGCACCATCTACTTAGATACTCCTTGCCCTACCCCTTTCTTCTTAAACATGTCTTTAATTCTTTTTTGTTTGGAACCCTCTTTTCTAAAGGTAACAATGTTTGTCCATCGCTACTTTGATGGGGCTCTCTCCCTGGCATTGCATGCCCTCTCAATCTCCACATTTATGGGCTCTCTCATAGTACCACTTCGCCAAAAGTAGGACGTGATGATGAGTTTGAACCCCCTCCAGGGTGATACGAAGAACCACTTCCTCTTATGCTAGTGGGAGGGCCAAAAATAGAAAATCTCTTCCTCTTCTCCTCAACAAGTGCAAATTTCCTACTCTCTCTCACTGCTGTCATGTAATGTTCTCTCTCAAGCCTATCCATGCCATTATAGGCCTCATCCTCATCATGACCATATGTACACACCTTAAGATGTTCATGCAACATTTGTTTTATTGTTTCTTTTTCTTTACTAACTTCCTTCAAGTGTGTTTGCATATCTAACATCCACTGCTTAGGTGCTTGTGGGGATGGTTCAACATCTCCCATCGAGTGGTCAAGATGATGCTTGAATCTACCACACCCTACATGATTTTCCCGCACAAATTACACTTTATTTATTTATTTTTTGCATCCACTCAATGCAACATAGTAGTTCCATCCAATATTTGGTTGCCTATCTTTCTTGCTTGAAGCTCCCAAACTTGAAGCCATTTTTGAACCTGTAGAAGTGATGAAACAAGAAGGAACTAGTAAACGTCAACCAGATTTATGCAACATGCATCTCCATAAAGAAAAGAAGACTGAATTGAAGATACACACACACACACACACATATATATATATAAAGATTACATAAAAGTATAAAACTATACCTATTTTACAATTTACATAATACTAATTAAAGAAAAAGAGCACGTACATTATACATAATTACATACATCATAAAAGATAATAGAAAATTTTGATTGATCATACATTATATATATTATGTACCGGGTGGTGCGGGTTCAAGTCACGGAAACTGCCTCTCCAGAAATGGGGGTAAGGCTGTGTACATCTTGCCCTCCCTAGACC
>JAOXJP010179628.1:0-12489 GCA_025762735.1 Platanus orientalis
TATATATATATATATATATATTTATAAGCCTTTAGCTTAGCCATAAATACCCTCTTGATTAAAGGATTTGGCATTGTTGTTGGGACCAAAGAATGTTTTCTAATCCATATAAAGTACTTTTTCAATACACTTAATAAAAAAGTTAGGGTGTTCAGTAACAATAATGATTTTGAAAAATCAATAAGAATGATGAAAAATACTCACCTTTAGCAATTTGGCATTTGGCAAATGTATGGTACAATGATATGTAGATCTAATTTGATTTGAATAACACATTTTTTTAAAGGGCAAAAAAATACGAGATTTAAAAAAAAAAAATGTCCTTCAATACAATTTGTATTTATTATGTTTCCACATTAAAATAATGTGATACAAACTTTGTGATATATTTGTTCATAAATATAGGTATAATTTACTGAACAAGCACAAAATCTTGGTTCTTATTTTGGCATGCCATCTTCTATTGATAGAGATAAAATCTCGTTGCTTCCCTACATTTTGAGGATATGACGAGATTGGAAGTCCAATGTTGAAAATGGGAACTTTTCTCCCAAGCGAGAAAATAAGTTCTTTTGAAATTTGTTGTGGCTGTTATCCCTACTTATGCTATGTCATATTTGCTCTAATCTAAAACTATTTGTAATTCTATAAATTCTATTCAATGTAAGTTATGGTGGATAAGCGGGGAAAACGATAAAAAGATTAATTGGATTGGTTGTGACAAACTTTAAAAAAGTAAAAGGGATGGTGGGTTGGGTTTTTGCAACCTCTATAACTTTAACATGGCTCTCTTAATCCAACAACCTTGGAGAATATTCATAATCATAATAGTCTATGAGTTAAAATCCTCAAGTCCCTCTATTTTCTTACAGGGTCATTTCTCTCTATCAAACGCAAGAACAACTATTTTTGGGCTTGGAAGAGAATCCTTAGAGGCAAAAACCTCCTTGTAAAAGGTTTGATTTGGAACGTGGGTGATGGGAGGACATCTAAAGAGATCCTTGGATTCCTAATGTGAAAAAACTTTAGGTTTTCTTTTGTTTCTTAGGGGACCCCTCGGGTTCATAGAGTCCATCAACTGATTGACCAGGAGTCGAAGTCTTGGAATCTCTTTGCTATTAGTAATTGGATTTCACTTATGGGGGTCTTATTCAAAGGATTCTTATCCCCTAAGCCCCTTTGAATGATAAGCTTATCTAGAGCCCTGAAAATAAGGAGCTCTTCTCTGTTAAATCTGCATATTTCCTATATGTTGTCTCTTCTCAGTCCTTTATCAATGCTTCATCTTCCCTTTTTGATCCCCCCTCCCCATATTCGAATTTATTCCATTGGAATCTTATTTGGTTGTTTAATATTCATCCCAAAATCAAACACTTTGTTTGACATGCAAATAAAGAAGCTCTCCCCATTAAAGAAAATCTCATGAGAAGGAAAATCTTTGTCATTGATCTCTGCTCTTTTATATAAAAATGCTAAAGAGATTACTATGCATTGTCTTGTTAAGTGTGTTGTTGTTGCCCCAGTCTGGTTTGCTTCTCCCCTCTATCTTAGAATTGTCTTGGATAACAATCACTCTCTTCTTGAATGGTTTTCCACATGGTGTAATATGCCTAATTTATCAAAACTCGATTGTGGTGTTATTTTTGTGAACTATTGCTATTTTTTGCTTGGAATATTTGGAAGGTTCAAAACAATGCTGTTTTTGAAAAAAAATCCTTTTAATATCTTCAATGCTTCCTATGCTGCTTTTAGGTTACTAAATGAATCTCAAGTAGGTTGTCGTACCTTTTTGTAACTGGATGAGTGGAATGATTGTCTTAGTTGGAAACCACCAGAGGAGGATTTTGTTAAAGTCAATTTTGATGGAGCTTTTAGTGAATCCTCTCATACTTATGGAGCGAGGGTTGTAATTCATGATTGGAGGGGGGGACTTATATCCATACCTTGTGGGGGAGTGTCCATGCTGATTCAGCTCTTGCTGCAGAATGTTTTGCCACACGTCTGGCACTTGCTATAACCCACAAGTTATGTCTTAGGTTGTTGATTTTGGAGGGAGATTCACTGGATGTTATTTCTCTTCTTTTAGATCATTCGGGTTTAATCCCTTAGGTTTTGTTTGTTATAAGGTAAACCATGGGAAAAGGAGGAAAACTATACTTTTTTTTTCTTCAAGAAAACCCATTTTCATGATGTCTGATGAATGGGGATACCGCGTGAGAAAAAAAGCTATTACCATCTCGAGAACCCCACTTTTCCCATCCACCTCCTTTTAACCCATTCACATCTCTCAACAAAAAGGGTCGGGATAGGCGGGAAAGGGATGGGAGGGAAACTAGAGTGACCAACCGTCTCCCGCGCACTACTTGCTTCAGTGCAACGATCATCTTCAACCAGCGAATCTGAGGTAAGTCGAACCTTTTTTCATTTTTTTTTTCTTCTTCTTCAATGATTTGGTGTTTAGGAGTTTTCATCTGCGTTTTTTTTCCTTTATTGGTTTAAGAACAAGAGGAAAATGTTCTCTCTTTTTTTTAGAGATAAGAAGACGAAATGGGTTTTTTCTTCTTCTTCTTCTTCCACGATTTGGTAGTTAGGGATTGTCCTCTTCATTAATTTTATATTTATTTATTTATTTCAATTTGAGAAAATAGGACAAAATCAGTTTTTTTGTTTGTTTTTCTTCTTCTTTTATGGTTTGGTAGCTAGGGATGTTCTCCTTCTTCTTCGTTGGATTTTTTTTTTTTTTTTTTGGGGGGGGGGTTTATATAAAATAGGGATTTCACAATTTGGTAGCTAGGGTTTTGAAAGGGGTGGCTTTCTCGTTGTTCTTTGGTTCTTGTATCAATGAAAGGAACCTCAGGTCTTTTTTGTTAATGTATTTTTCTTACTCTTGTCTATGGTTAAGGCAGTTTTAATGGCTAGAATATAAATTAAAAAAATGATCGAATGGTAGCTAAAATGGCAAGTCTGCTCCATTGTGAACATTCTTGTTCTCTTTGCTGAGTTAAATTTGTTAGCTATTTTATTTAATTTATAATATGAATTATAAGCCCTCAAGAGTTTCCATTTGCTTCACTATTGTGAATATTTTAAATAGGTGCTTTAAAGTTGTGTAAATTCACCCTTTGTTTTTTGTATTGGATTTTTTTTTTCCATTTTGGCATTATTGTATTTTTCTTACATTTTTTAACTCTTATCTACGTTTTAGATAGTTTAATGGATAAAATATATTTTTCATGATGCGTTTAGATTTTGAAATAGACAAGCTCTAAAATGACTCATTGCAAACAAATTTTTGATCCATTGTATTGTTTATACAATTAAAAAAAAAAAAAACTAGTGAAGAATATAGTTGATGCATACCTTTGTTGAAGAATATGGTTGACCCATATTATTTCTTTTTCATTGATGCATACTCATTCCAAAGTTTTTTTTTTTTTTTGGTAAAGTGTTCTAAAGCTATTGTAAACATGGATCCAAACCTTGAGAATCAACATGATTCAGAAGAAGAATTAATATTTGTAGCAAGAGCTGTTTGCACAGTGGCAGGAGCTATATGTATCATGGCTGCAACAAAATACTATGGTAGTTACATTGATAAGGCACTTAGGGAAAATACATATCACACTCGTTGTGAGTTTATCAAGAGGATAGTTACTTCTGACAAGTATTGTCATAACCTTTTGAGGATGAATGTGAATTGCTTCAGATGTTTTGTCTATGAATTTAGACTTTGCAAAAGCTTAAAAAACACTATTCATTGTAGAGTTGAGCAAGTGACAATTTTTCTCCATATATTAGCACATAATTAGAGAGTTCGTCTTATGAAGTGCGCCACCTATCGATCTGGTGAAACCGTGGGTAGATACTTCAACCAAGTATTTGATGCACTACTAGCAATGGAAGACGAATTTATAAAGCCCCCTACCTTAGAGACACCTTGTCAAATCACAGAAAGTTCTAGATGGATGCGCTACTTCAAGGTAATTCCCACCAAAATGAATGTTCTAAAAAAGTTCTAACTTGATCATTACATAACTGACTAATGCTACATTTTAGGATTGCATCAGTGCAATCAATGGGACACACATCCCAACAAAGGTCTCTCCCAAATATGAACCAGCATTTTGAGGTCGTAAGCATCGACTAACCCAAAATATATTGGTTGTTTGTGATTTTGGACTTAAATTTACATATGTGTTAACTGAGTGGGAGGGTTCTACTTATGATTCAAAGATCTTGAACTATGCCCTTCTAAGGGGGTATAGGATTCCATGTCCTCCAAGTAAACTTAAGCTTAAACCAAATTGATAGAATGATTATTCATTGTCATCTTTTATAGCAACATATATATGAGTTGAACAATTTTTACATATGTAGATACTACCTTGTGGATGCTGGTTATGCACTTAGGAGTAATTTTATAACTCCTTATCATAATACACGATATCACTTGCATGAACTACGATGGCATTATCCACAAAACAAGTTGAAGCTATTCAATTTTCAACACTCATCCTTACGCAATGTGATTGAACGTACATTTGAAGTACTTAAGAAGAGATTTGAAATAATTTGCGAGGAACCAATGTACTCTTACCAAAGGCAAAAACATATATTTATTGCATGTTGTTATGTCTACAACCATATACATCAGTACATGCCTATTGATAGTGTTTTAGAGGATGAGAACAGTGTCTCAGAGGATGTGGATATAGATGTGGATATAGATTTGGAAACAAGTCCTACTCATTTCAAGGAAGACAATATATCAAGGCTTCTTAATAGGGCAACTGGAGGTAAAGAGGGGGAAAATATAAGATCCAGAATTACAACAAAGTTGTGGGATGATTCTAAACATGCTCATTTGGAATAGATTGTTTGTATAATTATAAGAGTTGATTTTTTTTGCTTATGGTAGTTAAGACTTAAACTACTTTTCATGGATTTTAGTTATTTGTAGAACATATATGGCTTAGTAATTATATTTTGGCATGGATTATCTTTGTTTTATAATTGTTATTTAGTTTCTTAAGCATCAAGTTAGGACATTGACCCATTTTTCCATAATGTGGATCTTCGATATAGGTAATGGAGCTAGTTGAGTCTTCTCAATCGACATCAACAACAAACAAGCTTTGGACCCCAAACAGGATAAGTGTTTGTTGGAAGAGTTACAAAATCAAATATTGATAGGTGGTAAAGTACCCAATGGTTTCAAATATGTAGCCTATAATGCATGTACAAGGGTAGTTATTGCAAAATTCAATCTACAATTTGCAAAGCATCATGTAGTTAATCGAACAAAGACATTAAAAAAAGAGTTCAAGGGCGTACATGAGCTGCTGCAAAAGAGTGGTTATGGATGGAACAATGTCACAAAAAGAATTGAGGTGACAGATGAAGTTTGCCTACCGTTTTTCTTGGTAACTTTAATGAACACCTTGCTTTCTTTAAATGATAGTATCATTACTTAATTTTATACTTCAAATATTCATTGCAATTGAATTGACAACGCAAATCCTTTATTTTTATAGGTTTGTCCTTCAATGAAAAAAATACAAAGAGCGGTCTTGACCATTATATGATGACATGCTTGTAGTATTTGGTGAGGATCATGTGACATGTCAATTTTTTGACACAAGCAGAGAGGTTCGTATAAGTAGGAATCAGAGGATTAACTCCAAGGATTCATTGTCACCATATTTTCCAGATGATGTACCTCTACACTTTGAGTACGAACCAGAAACCGAGATTTCAGCAACCCAATAACCTACCTCTACTTAAACCACTATGGATGATGCAAATATCCACACAAGGCAAAAGCCTCATGGCCAAAAGCGAGGGCAAGATGCATTCAACTCCATTTTTTATGGAGTGGTTGACCAAATCGGTCATGTAGCGAATGCAATTGCAAATCGTCTAGCAATCCATGTGAATATTTTAGAGTTGTTGGTTGCTGTTGAAACTATGGAAGGGACTGAGCAGGATGAATTGGATTTTTGTTTTGAACAAATGATTAAGAATTCATAAGACGCTAAAAAATTTGTGGCATACGGGATACCTAGCCGTAATAGGATGTTGTGGACGATGCTAAGTGGTACCACTTAGATGTTCTCTGAAAAGAAAAAAAATCTTAACCTTTTTGGTATATTTTTGTGTTATACAATGATATGACAGTGTACTTTTTTGAAAGAAAAGTTCATTTTTTGAAGTTCCACAACATATGCAAGAGAAGTTCATTTTGGGAAGGTATAAAAATTACTTTAATTATATTTTGAAACTCATATTAGTTCATTAGCCCCACTAAAAAAAATAGTTAATTTGTATGTGTAGGATCAAAGGTGCTTTTGTATAAACCGATATGCTTGATGATGTACTACCACATGTATATTAGTACAATGAAGAAACTAATCAATAGGAACATAGTCAAAATAGAGCATATTTAAGTGGAAGTTGTGACACAGAGGTAATTTTGTACTTATGCATCATGGTCCTAATATTGACAGTTCTCATCTCTATAGGGTCATAGACTTAAACCTGCACTGATAGTAGAACTTTTTATACTTTGGTATTGTAATTATATGAAGGTACATCTCCCTCACTTTAGTACTATTGGAAGTAGCCTTACTTGAAACTGATAAACTACTATGCACTTTGATTCTTAATATTATCATGTTATTGCTTCGTATTATATCTTTACTCTTTCTTTGGAGATGGGCTTTTTACTTCAAAAGGGAAAAAAATGGCTAAGCTACTGAAATTGGCCAACCATACCTTCTATGCTGAGAGCTTAAAAGTAAGCTATGCCTATTTATATTGTTTATGCAATCTTTGTGGACAAAATTTAAAGGAAATGGACTTGTATGTAGGGCATGGTTTGGGAAATGGTAGAAGGTGTAGAGATGATGTTAGGGAGGTGGAGAAACCAAGAGGAAGAGAAGGAGATTGAAGTATATGAAGAATTTAAAGTTTTGACATCTAAAGTGAAGATGTGAGAAATACCAAGTAATTAATTTTTTGTTCATTGCAGTTAGCTGTTCTTCTAGACACCCTATTGTTGTGCCGGTTCTTTCATATATTTGATTCATAAAATTTTATTAGTTAACCACCTTGACATATTTTTCAATCCTATCTAGTTGGTTCTCTTTTCCGATTACTTCAAGAATCATATGAAGTTGTGATTTAGACACATTTGGTTGGTTATCTTAACTGTCAAGTCTACTTTCTTGTTTGATGTCAATTTATTTAGTGTGCTTTAATAACTTGTCATTATCTTACATATGAGTTAGAGAAATACCCCATTTTATAAAACAATGTTGATCTCAATATCATTAAGTGGAAAACTACATGAATAACATATATTTGGATGCCCCCTTCTTTTAACCGTGTATATGTAATTTTCATACATCCATGTAGGCCTTTCTAGAAATAAGGCTTGAGAAGTACTTACAAAAACAAGACTAAATTAATCACTACATCTTCACTTATTCAAATATGGCAATGGTTGATGATCTTGGACCTATTTTTCATGACTATCTCAATTTTGATATGGCTCTCACTTTTCATAACAACAAAGATCTACCTCTGAATTCAGGATTTATTGGGGGTGAGGGGCTCCATGTTGGAGTTGTAGAGTTTTAGCCTATATCATAAAATAATGGTAGACTCCATTTCATATAATCCATAATACTTTTCTTTTTCATACTTAAGCTCTTGTAATTCTAATGTTTATATTTAATGCAATAGCATTTGTTTACCAAACAATAAAAAATATGTAATTTAGCTACAATTAGGTTAATACCTGTCAACTAGAGCCCAGGGTAATATGGTATACTAATTTAAATATGTCATCTAGTGTTTGATATGATGCCAATGAATTTCTGCAGGATTTAATGTTTTTCTTCTGTAAATATTTTTGTTTTTTGGAAGGACAAACAATCATAACACATTAACATCTGTGTCATTTTTTGTTTATGCATTATATGGGTTCCTTCCCAATCACTTAATCTTCTTTTTTCTTTTTCAATACAATCTATTTAGTATATGTGATCTACAGCCATAGGTGCCTTCTCTAATATGGTTGAGCAACATGGTCCTCACAGTGAGAAGCTTGACGGGGTTTGTCAGATGCATGTCAAGTTCTTACTCATTTGACCAAGCTTATGTCAAACATGAATCAATATCAGACAAAGGGAGGAAGAGGGAAGTACTGCTTGATGACGTTGTTGACCATAGTAACTCGAGAACCACTTCAAATGACCAAGTTTATTGACTTTACTAACTTGCAATTACATGGATTAGACTCAATAGAAGAACTAGGTGTATCAAATGACTTTAGTGGGCATCAAGATCTCAGTTCATGGTTGAACTTAGATGAAGATGGTTTACAAGACCATAATTCAAGGGGCCTCAAAATACCTATGGATGATCTTTCGGAGTTAAATATGCTTATCTAAGGAAAGCCCAATGTAGATCCTTATGCATTATTAAAGAGTTTATATAAGAATGCCGGAGTTATTGATGAGATTGAGCTAACTACGTAATTTATTTATCTTATCAAATTGGCACTTGTAATTATGGTAGGCCATTCTTTTTGTATGCTTATTTAAAAAAAGTTGTTGACAAGAATCCTAATTATTGAACCCAACCTATGCCTGACCCACTTTTGCCAATAGGTGGAGCACTGTGACAGGTTCGGTCAATCATGTTCAAGTTGACCCCAATCTATGCCACCCCTAACTTAAACCATGCTGAAGGCATAGTCTTAAAACTTGGGCTGAACTATGCAAGTGGACTAGAAAAGTGATACAACCCATGCAACTTACAAAAGAGGGGAAATAATGTAACGGTCAGATTTTTTGTGGTGGTTGTTTATAGGTTTCCCGTCTCTTTTGCTGAGTATCTGACAACAATACTTGTAATTTTACTTTTCCTACCAAATAAAACTTTAATTCGTAACAGATGCACACCAGAAACCGTGGGAAAATGAATAGTAAATTTTATTGACTTTTCCTTTCTTTCCTTTCCCCTCCTTTTCCTAGGTGGTTTTAATTTTCTTTTCCTTTCCCAAGGTTTGACTTGTAACGGACAATGTCTTATGCCGTTTGTGGTCCAATCCATGACTATCTTGTTTGTTGGAAACGGTTTTGAAAACACCCATATTTTTTTGTGTAAAATCTAATCCGGTGACTATGTTTGAGTCAAAATAAAAGTGGGACCCACATGTCATTTAGGGTGGGTCCGTATAGTTGGATGCTCAAAACTGTCAATGAATGAATGATAAATTGTCTCCCAGAGTGCCTAGTTGATCACTAGTAAAACTGGTAAAAGTGTATGAAATTTGAATAGTCCCACATGGACTAGCCCATAAATTTTTGTGTGTTCATATACACTAATGTTGAACATAAGTTTGGGCCCCAAGGGGCACCTTTGTTTTGCGGATGGGGGAGGACCCAACCAACATGGTCCGAGCCTATATTTAAACACACGCACGTCGAACCGAACCAGGTTAGGTTGGGTCAATAAGAAAAATAAATAAATATCATTTTTATTAATATTTATCTTTTTTGCTTTCTTCTAGAATCGGTAACACCTATGGAAACATATCCCTTTGAACAAGTTTTATAGTTTTTCCCTTGTGAGGGTGTGTCTATTCGTACAGTTTTACAACTATGCCATTGAAAACTGTTGGACCGAATAGACACACATGTGGCTATTAAATCACACCTATTGACACATGTCCATTATGTATGAACATGTAGTCTCTTAAATCATTCCCTTTCACACATGTCTGTTCCGTATGGATGTGTAGGGGGCTACTAGATTGCAATTATCAGTCATTGGTGACTGTTCGGAATCAAAGGTTGTGTCCCTATACCTATTCTGAACAAACACAAAAAATCTATAAATAAGAGGTCCCTCTATCATTTCATTCATTCAATTTTCGGTAAAACAAGTAATGTCATAGTGCATCCGTGTTAGTGTTAGTGTAAGAGAGAGGTACAACACAAGTTGGTTCGCCAGACACATAAATTATAATGCTGCTTCTATGTGTGGAAGATCATTGTATCCTTGGAGGTAGACGTTCGAATTGACCGTTAACACCAGTGCAAGAGACAAATTTGTCTTAAGAATATAGTGTTAAACATTAGTCTTGATCTAGTTAAGTGAAGGTTTGATCATCCGAGTCGAATAAGTATTTTCGTTTATTTGATTCAAGTATTTTCATATTTTAGTGTTGTGCACATATATAGAATACTGAAATAACAATACTAAGATAACATTGTTTTATTCAAACTATTTACTATGGTCTCTTGTTCCATGTCAAGAGGAGTGCTAATTGGGTGGCTGACCGATTAGCTAAGAATGGGTTAGGTTCCTTTCATGTAGGTATTGGTCTTCAATCCCACTTTTATGGTTGGAACCTAATCTATCTTTTGATGTAGCTGCTCCTGCGCAGCTTTTATGTCTTTAATATACATGATATTGTGTTTGTTATAAAAAAAGTATAATGATATTAATAATATAAAAACCAATATGAATTGATTAAGCCCTATTTTATCACTTAGTTTTAAAAATAAAATCAAAACTACTCGCAAAAAATAATGTATCTTTTGAAAACAAAAATAGCCATAACTCTTTTAAGAAATACCAGAAGCTCATTATAATACATGATTTTGATAAGTAAGATCTCATGATCGAGGGTAATCTTTTATTAGAAAATGAAATTTAAACTCAAAACTACTTCCAACAAAAGGTAAAAGCAAAACGTACTTCTCAAATTTTGTAAGCTTGTACATTTAATTGTGCACTTCTTAAGCGATGCCGCCAAACATGTTACAAACTGGAAAATGGGCTTTGGGAACCAAAAGCGATTTTGGCATACTTAAACACCAAATGTCACCAAAGATGGTGCTATTAGAAAAGGGAGACACTAACTTCCGTTCTTTCTCTCTGAAAAGGAAAAGGGGAGGAGGGCGGGGAGTGGTGTATTTGTTTCACTGTTTCACAATTCCTCCAACATAAAAAGAACTTCCACTTCATCACGATCACTTGTATTATTAGTCTAAGTATTGGTATCTTAGTAAAAATTATTACTTGGGTCTGAAATGCTCCCAAAACATGTAGGAAACTCCAAACAGGCCTTGACTAAATGTCTTCTGGTCCCAGACCATTTGAACTCCAAACAGCCTCCACAGTGTTCTTAGAATTGTTGAACTACAAAGTCCATATAAACTCCACCCCCAAAAAAGTTTCGTTTATCCATGTATAGCTGGGCTGAATGGTCAAAAAGTTCCGATCATTAAATATTTGGGCCAAGGTATGGGCCTTGTCCATTCAAATTTTAGTTTGAGCCTGGGCTTGAATTCTTAACCCGTATCAGGCCCAGGATGAACTTGGCCTAAATACACATCTTTCAATAAATACACGGTATTTTAATAGCTCATACCTTTTTGGAACACACGTGTGTTGCATCGTGTACGTAGCGAAGAGTATTGTTTTAGTAGCTCATATCCATGTGTAATACAACCAAGTCCATCCCGGGCCCAATATGGGTTTAAGATGCAACATACGTAGGTACAAACTACAAAGAGGTATGAGCTACCAAAATACTCTTAACTACCTCATGTGTATTGACAAGAATATCCCTTGTCAAGATGGATATCACAACCTGATTGGTGCAGTAGTTAATCCAAGCTCTATGTTGTATGGACTGATAACACACATACTAAGCACTTCCCATGATTTGGTGTGCCCCTAACATCCCCCCCGCATGCAGGGGGTACACATCATATCAAGATGTGATTTACACCCCCACCAAAAGAAAAGCATAAATCACTTTTCAACATGATGTGTCCCCCTCTGCCCCCTCCGCATGCAGGGGGGGGGATGTCAGGGGCACTTTAGGGGGGCACACCAAATCCCAGCTGACTAAGCAATCTAAACCAAATCTCTAACAGAGAAGGGACCGGGTAGGGACAATGTAGCTCAATCAGTGAGCTGATTTGGACCTACTTTATGGTGCAAAAAATATATAGGGTCTAAGCAACTTCAACCAAATATGTTTGGTTCAGTCAGGTCAAAAACAAGGCTGGCAATGCCGGCAGGTACAATTTAGTCTCTAAGCGAATGCAATCCCCGGACTGGCTCAATCCACCAGGGTTTGATCCATCACCGGTGCCGTACGGTTCAACTAACATGGTTTGCAACTTGTAGGTTTATCTTCCTTCAGACAAACCAGGGTATCCAGGCCGCTTAGAGCACTTGACTAAGTCCTCAAGGCACGTGGACTCCGGGGATGAAATTGTATGCGACATGCCCCCTGATGGGACACTCGGGGGGCAGAATCAATTCACTTTTTGGAGATTTTTGATTCCCTCTCCTGAGTGTCCCATCAGGGGGGTGTCGCACTTGATATCAGACCCCTTATCTCTCCCACACCCTGGGTAAATTGGGTTTTACGCTCTGTCAAGTGGCCCCCAAAGGTGG
>JAOXJP010179639.1:0-12488 GCA_025762735.1 Platanus orientalis
AGGCCCTAAACAGAGCGGAATGGCGGAACAGGATTCGTGTAGCCGACCCCAAATAGTTGGGATAAGGCTGTTGTTGTTGTATTCCTATCCAAGTCACCAAACTACTTTTCTAGATGTCAATGTTTCTTTTCTTGTTTTTTGTTCTTGAATGGAAAGTTAGTAGTTAGTACAACTGATGAAAATATGAATTCAGCTATCTCTCATTGAATAGGTTACTGAACAATTGAAAGATCCTAACTGAGTCATCATTGGGCCAAATGCGTATGCCTTGGACATGGAAGCCTAGCATGTATTAGAAGTCTGTAGTGTTATGAAAGAACTCACTCTGTTCCTGAAACACCCTCTGAACTGCCTTTGCATCAAATATTGAGGTCCTTCAGTCCTTTTCAAATATTTGGATATCGGTGTGGGTATGTGTGTGAGAGAGAGATTGGGGTCCTTAAGTCATTTCCAAATATTTTGGAGATTGGTGTGTGTGTGTGTGATTGGGGTCCTTTAGTCATTTTTGGATACTTGGGTGGAAGTGGGGGAGAATCGGCGTGCATGTGTGCATGTATCTCTATTCACAGAATTGAAGGATGGAGGATACAATTTCAAATGAAATGTGAAACTCAACTCAATTTAACTAAACAAAGCCATATTCAACTACTTGGGGTTGGTTACATGATTCCTGTTTTGCTGTTCCACTCTATCTAGGGCCATATCTGCTGTTGAATTATATGCATTCGTGTCTTTCCTCACTACTTCAACCCAAGTCATTTTTTGCCTTCTCTTTGTCCATTTAACATCTTCAACTTTCACCCTATCACTTCTCACTGGTGCAGTCACCGACTCACTGATCTTTGTTGCACTTGACCGAACTATCTTATTCGACTCTATTTATCCCCAAAAAAAAAATCTCATTCGACTTTCCCTTCTCTTGTAAACTATTGGTGCTACCACAGTTTTTGCAAATGTATTTATTTATGGTTCTATCCTTTCTATTCTTTCCAGTCATACATCTTAACATCCTCATCTCCATTGCACTCTTTTTTATGTCTGCTGTTTCTTGGTTGCCTAGTATTCTGCTTGATAAAATATGGCTTGTCTTATCTTTTTCTTCTTTTTTTTTTTGGTTGAGATTTTTGTTGTATGTGTTGGTCACACAACACTCAGAAACACCTCCTCCACTTCATCCACTCTGCTCTTATTGTATGGGCAATTTTTCTTCAATCCCTGCCTCCATATGGATGATTGAACGAAAATGACGAAAATGGTCTCTCTGGGGTTTCCCTTGTTTAGCAGTTTCAACTGCTTTTTTCAATCATTATTAATGCATAATTCTTATTATATTTATTTTTCATCCATTATCTTTACATACCTGATGAACTGCTCTGGTTTACCTGAATATGTGGCTGTTCACAAAAATAATAATAAGTGCGATCTTCGGTGGCTAGCTCATGCTTCTGATGCTTTTCCATGCTGTCGATGAATGGAATTTAATTCTCTTGCAGCCGACAGGTGTTAAACTGGGGACCATGATGGGTGTCTTTGTGCCATGCTTGCAGAGCATATTGGGAATTATTTACTATATCCGATTTTCTTGGTAAATCACATCTCTCCTTCTTTTATTTTGATGTTTATAAATCATTATAGTTTTGCTTTGATATTTACAATTGAGATAAATTTAGGCTATTTGGCATAGTCGTTCATTTCCATTGGAGATAATTGTGCATGAAGGAGAAGGTAGCTAAAGCTAGTAGAGGGAGGGGATCCACGAGTGCTTCAACCTGAGGGCAGTGTAGGGGCCAGGACAAAGTCTAAGTTTTAGTTTAAAGGGGGTGTGGAGGAAGAGTGGGTAGGGGGTTGAGGTGTTTCATAAGGTTGGTTGCTGGTTTTCTTTTATAGGTTGGGTTTTGGCTGGGGATCTTATATTGGGGACTGGATGCTGCTTGTTACTTTGTATGAGGGATGGTGGTGATTTTTTTGTTGGGGGATAGGAGGCCTTATTTGGGTCCTGTATGGGCTCTGCTTGAGCCCTCGTGGGTGGCTTTTTATATCCTACTCTTTCTTCATATCTTTTTTATTTTATTTTTTGGGTATGCCTTACTATTTTTGATTGCAAGAATTCCTATTAAGAATTCTAAACTTACATACATGTTTGACAGCAGAATATATGACATCTTCATCTTTAGTATGCTTTTGATAAAAAGCTATGACATCTCTATTTATTTTAACAAAGAAAATATGTTTCTTGTGAAAATTTTCAATTGATAATTTGAAGAACTGTTTACTACTTGTAGAATGAATTGATGCCACCTAACTGAAGTGGATGCACTTTTTGGTTAACAGAAAGCTAAATGGGTGCTGTATCTTGACTGATCTTCTAAATGACATGATTTAATGAAACCCGAGCCTCCTTCATAACTGGGATTTGGTTTGAACCTAGGTCATAGTTAAGGCATAGCTATAGAGTGTAGAGTGCATAAGTGTAAATAAACATTTACTTTTGGATGGAATCCTATTTTGTATTTTATAATATATAGTTGGTTGGGACTAAAAGTAACAACTAACAAAGTTGATTCAAATGAGTACTTTGCAATACAATAGTTATGGGTATCCAGATCATACACAACTAAGACTAATTTTCAGTAAAAATAAGAATATGTCGAGCCTCAATATTGATCTCAGCCTGTCTACTAACAGGTTGAGAGGCATTGCCCTGTGGAAGAAAAGTTTACCGTCTTTCAGAGGCTGGATTACATTTAATAAGAGTATTCTAGTGGCCTAGCCATCTTGCCAATTTGTTATAAGCCTCGATAGGAAGTTTGATTTTGTGCATCCAAATATAGAAAAAAAGCTTCATAGAGATTTCTGTTGGCTCAGGAAGAGGTTTCGTCTATTGATATGCAAACTTGTTTGTAGTACTAACAATCAGGAGGACTGGGCTCTGGGCATCAGGAGGCTGAGGTGATGAATAGGGCACTTAAAAGGCAAGTGGATTGAATCATTGAAGATACAGTTATAAGTGGAAGTTGGTGAAAAGAAATTTGGTTCTTCACAAGGAGATTGGGACTCTAATGGGAGTTATCTTTGTATGGGATGGGAGTTTGTAAATGTATGATAAATTTTCATATTTTTGTGTTTATTTATGTATTTTTATTTTTAAAGTGTTACGGCTTCAAGGTTGGGAAACATGAAAAGGTTACTTTTTTGAGAACTATCGGAGTTGGGTGGACTGAGAAGGATATTACAAGCTTTGATGCCAAAACAGATGTAAGGCAGCCTAGGCTTGTATTTCCTTATGATATGGGTCCAAATGGTTGCAGAAGCTAGGACAGAATTTAAAGAACCAAGAACTGACTATAACAAACACCCAAAGTATTTAAATTATAGAAGAGAGTTAGTGAGATGAAAGAACATTATGAATACAGAATTAGAGAAGGAATTAGATCAGCAAAATGGGGAAGAATAGAGAAAAGAAGGCTGTTTTAGGGTTTCTAGAATTTCAGGGCAGAACCATGAAATTACCAAAATACCCCTGCATACGCGTCAGAGAGCTATGCAATTTTACAGGGTGTTAAATATGTCTATAATTGATTCCCATGCAAAATTTCACGTTGTTCTGATTAGAATAAGTATATGAAATTCTGAAAAGATCAGTCTGCAGTGTTTCTTGTGAAAATGCCCTAAAATAGTGTGGATTTTTATTTCAGAAACTAGTAAAGGACAGTATTTAAGAGGAGTTTAAGGGAAAGGAAGGGGGACTGATAGGGAAGAAAACCCTAATTGAAAGCAGTAAGAGGGGCTACTTTAACAGGGGCATTTTCTATGTAAAAGGAACCCAGAAAATTGTTTAGTCTACTGAAAAAACCCTGGTAAAACAGTGGATCAAATACCTTTTATGGAGGGTGTTTGAGTATGCCCAAAATCTGTTCTAGAATCTTGCAACTGATTGGTATTTTCTGCAGCAATTCAGAAACTTACCTTCTATTTTTTTGATAAGAGAGAATTTTATTAAAAAAGTAGAAACACAAAAAGGGGAGGGGACAAGGCATGCACCTCACAGAACCTAAGAGAGAAAAACAAGAGAAATTACAACAAACCAATGGCAGCCTGCCAATCCCTCAACAAACCTCCTATCTGATTGTTACCACACCCCTTACATCTCCTAGCCCCAAAAAGCAACAACTTTTTAGCTTTTCTGTACACTTGGAAGGAAGGTTCAGCTGCACTTTCACAGATTCTATTATTCCTTTTGCTCCACACTGACCAACAAACTGCTGCAGGAACCAAACGCCAAATCTCTTTACCTTCAGCATTAAGAACCAAGTTATGCCAACCTGCTAGGGTGGTAGCGATGTTTGGTGCTGCCACCCAATTAAACCAAAACCCTTCATCATAGCATTCCACACCTCTGATGAGAAGGGACAATGAATTAGAGTATGTGAGACCGATTCCCCATCACCATAGCAAAGCAAACAAATATTAGGTAAATATATCCCTTTTCGAGCAAGAACATCCAAGGTAGAGATTCTCCCCAAAGAAGCAATCCATATGAAGAATTAGACCTTAAGAGGGACTGAGTGATTCAAATGTCCTTCCAAGGAATGATAATATCCCTAGAAGAATCAATGAGAAGGTAACAAGACTTCACAGAAAAATTTCCACTGGGAGAAAAGGTCCAAATTCTTTGATCAGGGTGGTTTCAACCAATATGCATGAGGGAAAGCTGTTCCAGCAAATTGAATAGGGAAGGAAGTTCCCAATCAAAAACATTTCTTCTAAGCATTAGGCTCCACAAAACACTGTTGGAAGAAATCTCCATATAATCGACAACCTTAGCCGCATGGTTTCCTGCCAATAAATAAATATCGCGGAACACATCCTTTAGGGGTGTTGCCTCACACCACTTATCTTCCCCAAACGCAATTCTGGCCCCTCTGCCTGCCACATAGCCAACACCTTTTATAAAAGAGTCCAAGTGACTGATAATGCCTTTCCAAATACTCGTCCCATATGGGCTGCGGACCATATTAGGCCTCCATACATCTTGAACTCCATACTTCTCAATGACTAGATTCTTCCACATCCCCTCCTCCTTCGATCCCAACCTCCAAAGCCACTTACAAAAAGGGCAACATTCATATCAACCAAATGGTGAAGACCCAAGCCCCCTTTAGCTTTCAGAGAACACATTGTCTCCCAATTAACAAGGTGCATACCATCCGCTGCTACCCTCCCCTCCATAGAAACTCCCTTTGAAACTTCTTAATTGAAAGAGCAATATGCTTAGGGATATTCAATATAGACATAAAGTAGATGGGAATGTTCTCCATAGCTGCTTTAATGAGCGTCAGCCTACCCTCTTTGGATAGATAGTTTGCCTTCCAACCCGAAAGCCTTCGTTTAATCCTGTCCACCGCAGGGTTCCACACATCAGCCTGTTTTGAAGGATGCTTCCAAAGGTAAGCCAAGATATTTGGAAGGAAGAGACCCTATCTTACAATTCAAATCCGCTGCCAGCATATCAATATTAGGAACCTCGCCAACTGCAACCAACTCGCTTTTATGGAGATTCACCTTTAACCCTGTCACCCCCTCAAAACATCGAAGGATACATCTCAGATATCCAATTTGTCTTTGGGAATTAGCAGATAACCCTGTCACCCCCTCCATTGCTTTTGTTACATCTTTGCCTAGTACCCCCCAAAATTCCTTGATAAACTTCAGTGGGGAGCCATCTGGACTTGGTGCTTTCTCATCCCTTAGGCTCTTTAGAGCTTCCACAACTTCGAGCTCTTCGAAAGACCTTTCCAACCATTTTGTTTTTTTCCTTTTCCAATGGAATAGTTCGGAAGTGGATCCAGTTCAACTGAGGATGTTTAGAACATTGCTCCTGAAACAAAGATTGATAATAGTTGGTGATGCAATCTGTAATCTGTTTCTTATCGTAAATAATCTCCTCTCCAATTTTATCATTTCTATTTGATTCACCTGCTCTCTCATACTTGCCATCTTGTGAAAAAATTGTGTTATTGTCCTTTGCATGTAACCATTTTATATGGGATTTCTGCCTCCAGCTAATCTCTTCCATTTTCACCCATCGAATGTATTTTCTCCTCTCCTCCCTACTAACTTTCTCGTCGCAAGAAGGTACTGGTTTGCTTTTTCTTATCTATCTCATCTATTTTTTATAAGCATTTCAGCTTTCTCTCCTCCAATTTTCCAAATTCATGTTTGTTCCATTTTTTAATTTCCATCTTCAATGCCTTCAACTTCTATGATAAGATAAAACTGGCAGTCCCTTGGAATTGGAAAGACTCCCACCAGCTATGAATTTTGTCCTTAAATCCATCCACCTCGAGCCACTTCATTTAAAAACGGAAAGGGGATGAGCCATTTCTGAGTTCCATTGTCTTCAACAGAATGGGTAAATGGTCTAAAGCCAGATTAGGTAGTATAACTTGGCACGGTTGATTAAAATGGTCTTCCCATTCAGGTGATACCAGGAATCGATCAGTTCTACTCATCACCTGTTCTGCTTATTAGACCAAGTGACTTCTGCTCCCGCTAATGGGAGATCCACTAGCTGCATAGAGGTAATGCATTCACAAAAACCATGCATTTCGGAGTTGAGAGTGTGCGTACCTTTTCTTTTGCCAGACTGGAACCACAACATATTGAAATCACCACCAAGGCACCACGGAAAAGGCCACTGAGCATGCACCTTCTTGAGCTTTTCCCACATTGAATGTCACACAGACTGACCGTTAGGGCCATATTTCCCAGAGAACACGCACAAGGATCAACCATTGTCTTACAGAGTGGAGACACTGAGAAATCATCTATTTTTGACTGGATACCTCCACCACGTCGTTGTTTGAAGCAACTTAGATACCCCAGTTTTTCAAAATCTCGATGTTGCACAGCCATATGAGTTTTTTTTTTGGGTACTGTTAGCTTCTCAATCTTAGTCCCCTATGTAATTAGGGACTCATTAAGACAAATCTCACTTCCTTTGGAGCTGTATTGAAGTCTCCACAAAGTTTTTTATCAGGCAGTATTTCCGCCCAAGAAGTTTTATGGGGTTTCTGTGTTGATTGAAGAACTCATGTTCTAAGAGTGATCAGTAAGTCTTTTGAAAGCTACTACTACAATGTCCTTAAGTGATTTTTAGATTGAAATCCTCCCAAACATCTGATGTGGTGGTGTTCTAGTGGAGTTTATGGTTGTGTTTCACTCGATTGAAGTGATAGCCCCATTTTTTTGTATGTGATTTTTGCTAGTGAAAAGTGTATGGACTGTGTAGTCCTATTTTCTGATGCATCCTAGTGGTATATGGCATATGAAATTGTGGTTTTGTACTTGTTTGTTCGTGGTACTCTTATTTGAAGGAAGTTGTGGCTAGTGAGTTGTGTAATCTCCCAGCTGTATAATTGTAGAATGAGAGACAGTGATGTTATGGTGGAAGTGGTGGTCTGCTTTCTAGTGATTGAGTAATAGCTCTGTTATTCTTTGATACAAGGGGCTTCTTGTGGACTGGTAGTGGTTATGTTTCAGATTGCTGTATTTTAGGAGTTGTGATGCTCTTCTGAAGAAAGTCTTTGGCTGCTTGAGGTAGAATATCATGTTGAAGTATATTAATTCTTGTATCTCCTAACACCTTAGGGTGTTGGGAGAGTTGGCTCATTTACTTAACATGGTATCGGTTTGAATCTCCGTGGAAGTAAAAGTATTCTCCCAGCCTTAGTATTACACGTGTGAGCATGGGTTGTTGACTCACATCTAGTTCTCCAAGTGTTCCCAGGAGGGAATAGTGTTCCTCCTGAGGGGGGATGTTGAAGTATTTTCATTCTTGTATCTCATAACACCTTAGGGTGTTTGAGAGTTGGTTCATTTACTTCTTATCAGTGTTCAGGTTAGGTGAAGTTTACATTACCGTATGTGGAGGCTACAATGTATTCTATGAAGTGCCAACTCTCTAGAGCCATGGTATGTGGTGCTTATGTGGTAATTTCATTGGATATCTTCTTAAGGCTGATTGATGAAAACCAAGCTTAATTGTGTGGTGTATTGCTTATATATACTGGTAAACAGATTAGTGAATGCTTGCAATAAGTTGTTTATAGCATTGAGGAGACCAGACTTATTTGTGGTGATTTGTGTGCTTGAAAGTGGTAGAGCTTCATCATCCAACGTGGTTGACTTAAGCTGCCCAAACAGTAACCGGGAGGAGATAGAGTTTCCGTAGAACCTCGTGGCACAATTAAAATCTCAGGTTATACAGTTACAACATTTTGAGAGTCCCTATAGTTGTTCTGCTATTTCAGTTTCATCTCCCGTGCCTCTTCTAGTCATCCCTGGATCATTGATTCAGGTGCTACTCATCATATGATTAGTATGTCATCACTTTTCTCATCATATTAGATATGTTCTGGTTGAGATAAGGTTCGGATAGCCAATGGGTCTCTATCCTCTATTGCTGGTAGAAGGAATGTTTCCACTACTCCCATTATGCCTTTATCATCCGTATTTCATGTTCCCAAGTTTAATCTGAATCTGTTCTCTATTAGTCTAAGTCTTTAAATTATAATGTTTCTTTCTTCTTGTTGTATTTTTTAGATTTGGTGATGAAGGTGATTGGTAGGGGTTATGAGAATATGGTCTCTATCTGTTGGATATTTATTGCCTATTGTTGCCCCAGCTTAGTAACTTCCAGTGATGCAAGTCAATGCCTGCAAATCAGGTTCTACTGATTTGTTATAGTGGCACAACCGTCTTGGGCATCCTTCATTATCTTGGTTACACTGTCTGTTTTCTCAGTATTGTTTCTGTCCTTGTTTTTTTTGTGAACCTTGTGAATTAGTCAAACATTGTCGTTCTATTTATCCTTCTAACCCAAATTGCAGTTTTGTTTCTTTTGCTATTGTGCATTCTTATGTATGGGAGCTAGTCCCTACTGTCTATTTGTTTGGTTATTGGTATTTTGTTACCTTTTTGGATGACTTCTCTCAAGCTACATTGGTGTATTTGTTGAAGTGTATAAGTGATTTGTCTTTAGCTTTTAAATCCTTCCACAAAATGGTAGTGATTCAATTTGATGCCAAAATTCTTCGGTCTAATAATGGGGGTGAGTATATTGTAGGGAGCCTCTCTTCTTATTTTGATGAGTTTGGTATTGTTCTCTAGACCGTCTGAGTCTTTTCAAGCGGTTTCCTACTTGATAAACAAGATGCCTTCTCATGTCCTTGCTTTTAAATCTCCAATCGAGTTGATCTTCTCACCTTCTCAGTCATTCCCTCTTCCTCTAAAGGCGTTTAGTTATATCTGTTTTGTCCATGTGCGTATTCTGAGTGTACAAAATTGGATCCTAAAGCTCTTAAATTTGTTTCCTTGGTTATACCATGAGTCAGAAAGGGTATAAGTGTTATCATCATTCTATTCATAGATGCTTTGTATCTATGGATGTGACATACTTTGAATCTTTCTCATTCTTTTTGATGTAGGATAATAGGAAAAAACTTGCACTTTGAATAAAATAAACTCAGAAAATAAAATAATGAATTTTCGGACCAGGGATAAAATTGTAAATTCTAGAATTTGGTAAAATTATGCAAATACCCCTGAAAGGTGTCAGAAAATTCCCAAAATTTTCAGATCAGTAGTGCTTCCTTAAGGTGTCTAAGGTTAAAATTTCACGTTATTTGGACTAGTGTAAGCCCTCCAAACACAAGAATTTCAGAAAACCAACTTTATGTTAATGGAGTTTACAAAAACCAGTGGACAATCTTGGGGATTCTAAAGGGGAAAGAGGGAGGAATGCAAGAGGACTTTAGGGGTTTTGGTAGGGGACCTATATGGGTACAAAATCAAAAAATAAAATCAATGAAAGCCCACAAATAGAGGGGGGCGATTTTGATGTTTCCCAGAATCCAGAAAATTCTGGTTAAATAAATTTAGAAGAAAAGAAGAAGAAAGAAAAGAAAAAGATGGAGATGATGGGAGATAGAGGAGGTTATGGAGAAGAAGATAGAAGAAAGAAGATTAGAGGAAAGAAGAAAGGGGGAAGATGAAGATGTCGTGGAGCAGAAAGGGGAAGGAGAGAGAAAAAAAGGGAAGTGGGAGTCTTGAGACTCAACTCACGACTAAGGGAAGAAAATAGGGGAGGGCCCACTGCCAACCAAGGTTTAAAGTATTGATATCGCATCCCGTATTGTGGCTTGGGGATACCAATACATCTCGTGTATCGCAACTTATCACGAGAAACAGTGGATGAAACCGGGAGACGGTGAGAAAGGGGGGAAACACTAATCAAATGAAGGAATTTTTTTTTTATGAAACTTAAGAATTTGACAGAATAAACACCAATACACATTTGGGAGTTATTACATATAGAAAACAACCATCTATGATGGTTGGGAGAACTGTCACCCTCATGACATATGTTATTGCTTATGAAATCTATGGAATCACTATGTAAGCCTTGGAATTTTTGAATGAAACTTTAGGAAATGTTATAATAAGCATCATTAAACACTTATAGATGAAAATGGTACTTTGCTAGAAATTTTGTTCTATTTTATTGAAACAGTGTAATGTTATGATTCTTAACAATTTATGTCTTGTAAAACGATTAGAAATCACGGAACATTGGTTGATAGTTTGTGATATTTCAGCAAAAAAATGTATAACTGGGAATAACGCAGGAGAGATTTTGCACATTCACAAAATGGGAAATCTTGCATTTTTCAAGGAAATCTAAGAGCATGATTGTGACGACACTGCTAGTGTTTCAACAGTATGCTTTTCTTGTGAGCATAGCTCCTAAGCAATCTTGTGCTCTTTGTGGTAGAAGTCCTTATGTGAAATGATTGACCTGAACTTTTGGAACACTACTGTTTCACATATTGTGAGAACTGGTTATTATTCTTTTATATATTGGGATGCTAGGTGATGACTTGGATCTGACAGCAGTTAGTTCTTGTTATTCTTATGTGATGCACTTCTTCTCATTAGCTTTATCTTATTCTCCTTTTTACTGAATTTTTCATTTTTAAATGCTTAAGAAACCTTCATTGCAGGATTGTTGGTATGGCAGGGATAGGCGAGTCACTGATGTTGGTCTCTTTTTGTGGCATGTGCACTTTCCTGACTGGGATCTCATTAAGTGCTATCGCAACTAATGGTGCAATGAAGGTACAACAGGCATAATTTATCTCAGACCCAGACCTCCTCCCTCATTTGACCTTTATATATATATATATATATATCAGGTCCAGATCCTAGATGATTGTCAGGTTTTTGATTAGGGTTGATTAAAAACCAATCTGGTAATGGTTGAATTGCTGTCCACAGACTAGATCTGCCTCATTAGATCTATATATGTCAGTTTCAGATTCTAGATGATCAAACTGGGTTGCTGGATTGGCTTGATCCATTGAAAGTCTTATCTATCTCTTTAACCCTTATTGTGAATGACTTCAATGGGCCCAAACTTTGATAAATCAACTTGCAAGTCTGGACTCGAAAGTTATGCTATGTCCCTACGATAGTAGTGATAAATATAAAATGTAATGTGTAGAAATGACAAGGAGAGAACGTTCTCTTGGTTGCATGTTTTAAATGTTAATTTTCTTTTTGTTGGATAAGTTGTGTAAGACTGTAATGGAATTGATGGTTGAATGTCAATTAACTTGCAAGTCATATTATGGCCCTATAATAGTAGTGTTATAAATATGAAATATGTGTAGAAATGATAAGGAGAGAACATTCTCTTGGTGGCATGTTTTGAATGTAACTTTGCTTCTTGTTGGATAAGTTCTGTAGGACTAATGGAATTGATGGTTAAATGCCAATTGTTGACCATTTTTACTTTACTAACAGGGTGGCGGACCATATTATCTTATTGGTCGAGCCCTTGGTCCAGAGGTTGGAGTTAGCATTGGGTTATGCTTCTTCCTTGGGAATGCAGTTGCTGGAGCTCTGTAAGTGTGGATAATGCCACTATTTTAAAAAGTTTTGTAATGACGGTAGGACCATTTGTAGTGGTAAGGTCTTATGTAGATGATGGATCTGAGGGTTCATCATACATGATATTTTGTCTTGATATTGTAACACTGTTCTTTGTAAGAACTATTGGACTAATGTTTTCTTCCTTGCACGCCTTTTGGTTTGCATGTGGTTTCAGATATGTTTTGGGAGCTATAGAAACCTTCCTAGATGCTGTGCCAGCTGCTGGGATTTTTAGAGGTAATATTTTAGAAATGTGTACCAGTTGACATCCCAAGCCTTTGCCTCTGTGTTGACCATACTGGTTGTATTCTGTGCCAGTGCTGGGTTTGCTTGTGTTTTTTACTCCTGATTCATATAATCTTACCTGATTAATAATGTCAAGGCAAAGCTTCCAGTATTTAATATATATTTGGTACCTTAGGCTGAGTTTGGTAACTCTCCCAAATTTCATCTCCCAATTCCTGATTCTTGATTCCACCAAGAATGCATTCTTT